>JAJPUD010027104.1:0-15848 GCA_023553655.1 Myrmecobius fasciatus
ATGTGCAAGAATGTTTGTGGCAGAACTTTTTGTAGTGGCTAGAAACTGGAAACTGAATGGATGCCCATCAATTGGAGAGTGGCTGAATAAATTATGGTATATGAATGTTATGGAATATTATTGCTCTGTAAGAAACGACCAGCAGGACGATTTCAGAGAGGCCTGGAGAGACTTGCATGAACTGATGCTCAGTGAAGTGAGCAGAACCAGGAGATCATTATTCACAGCAACAACAATACTATATGATGATCAGTTCTGATGGACATGGCTTTCTTCAACAATGAAATACTTGAAACCAGTTCCAATTTTTCACTGAAGAAAGCCATATACACCCAGAGAGAGGGATGTGAAATGTGGACCACAACATAACATTCTCATACTTTTTGTTGAGGTTTGCTTGCATTGTATTTCCTTTTTCGGATTATTCTTTTTTATAGATACGAATTTCTCCTGCACAAAAATGATGTGTGGAAATAACTATACATATATTCAGTTTCTTAAGTATTCTAACATAATTAACATGTAGTGGATATCCTGCCATCTAGGGGAGGGGTGGGGAGTAGGGGGGAAATATTTGTAACAGAAAGCTTTGTAAGGATTAATGTTGAGGAATTACCCATACATATATTTTGCAAATAATAAGTATTAATAAAAAATAATAATAATAGTGTAAACACTGTTATTTGTTTCACAGGTTAGGCCTTAAGCCATAGTTCAAAAAAAAGAATTATTGTCAAATGTTTACACAGTTAATGTCTGATGTGGGGTATCAGTTCAGTGGTTCAAGGCCTTGAATAGTATATAGATTGGAGCGCTCCTAATTGGCCCATATAAAAATGCATGGGAAGCATTAGATTGGCTGACTAGAACAGGAGCCACTGTTCTGGGAGGTTGGGAGAATGATATCATTAATCAAAATAGGGAAATCAGGAGAAAATATCTTCTGGTGGAAATGCAATGCTCTATTTGACTTGCATTGATTTTGTGGAACCCACTGCCATCAGCACAGCCCATTTAAAATGTGCGACTGAAAATTAGAAAGGTTTTCTAAATTAGGAATATAACTAAATGAACTGTCCCATTGAAAGTTTGAATTAAAACTTTGATGAAATGTATAAGAACATCTATTCCAATTACTTCATTTTATCAATGAGGAAAATGAGTCACCAGAGAAGGGAGAAGTGACTTATTAAGCATCATGCAGAGTGAGAGTCAGTATTCATACCCATATCCACTGACATACATACATACATACAAAATGCACATAGTACTTTTCTATGCCATCCTGGTTGTTTGATGTTATTCATTTATATAGAGGGTGAACCTCAGGAATTCAATAATTACTGAATTCATGGTTCTCAGTATTTTCTGTTCTCACACATTCTGAAGGGATTGTGTTGTTTGTGTGACACTTTCAAGCTCAGTGTAGAGCTGAATTCTGCCTTATTCCATTATTACTTATACTTTATAGAAAGTGTACCTGTTTTTACATCTACCTTTTTGATTCCTTCTGTGCCAGCAGCTTTTGTGCTAAAAGTAAAAACAAAAACAAAAGACCTACAGAGGAGCTTTTCTCTACCTGCTTTTTTTTTTCCATCAGAGGGAGGATACTTTTGCTTCCTAATGACTCTTAGAAACACCTTTCTATGTTCATTTTTTTTCTTTCCTTCTTGGAAGGCTTAATAGCTCTGGCTGTCTGACCCCCTTTACTTTCCCAAGATTGAAGCTTCAGAAAATCCCTCCAGAAATCAGAGAAGAATAATACAGGGGCACAAAAGTAAGCTTCCTATGTCTACTATAGCAACGACTGCCAGTTGCTATGTTCTTGCAGTAAATTGTTCCTCACTCCTTGCTCGCCGATTATTTCTTGTTTGTCTGCATATAATTGTTTAGACTCATCTTTTACCTGGTATAGATGCTTTCTTCTCCATCAAGTCTCTTTTCAAAGGGATTTTTTCTGTTTCAACTCCCTTTTAAAGGCATTTTACCCATGGATAAAAAGTGATGTAATGGATAAGGCTAGGCTGGAATCAGGAGATCATTTTAACTTTCTTATTAATTATATGCATCACCTCAAACAAGATGCTATTACTTTGAAGAATCTTCTTTTCCTCAGTGGTAAAATAAGGTAGGGGAAGGATGAATTCAAGGATTCCTAAAATTCAATGATTTTAGGTTTTGGATTTTTAAAAGTATATCAGTTATTAAATAAAATATAAAAATATCTACTTATTAACTTCCTAGGCTTGAAGTCATGAAAATAGAATTTCCAAGTGTATAATGAGGAGAATGCTTTAGAGTTTAAAACATGATGTCATTGATAAGAGTGCTCCAATGATACAGAAAAAATTATTTATCCATTCTTTTTCATTCTGTATAATTCTTCTCCCTCTCTTTCTATAGATCCTCTGTAATGGACACATTTTGTCCAAGTTGCCTTAACTTGGAGCAGAAGCTAGAGGAAGGCCTTGTGCCCCTTTCACTGCTATTTATTGGAGAAAATTAGAATATTTTCTAGGCAAACAAAGGAGAAAGGAAGACTTCTAAAGTATTAATGACCATGGGGAACAGACAAAGCAAGTTGTAGGTGGACAGCAGCAGCAGCAGATTAACTTTACATAGATTAAGCTTTTCCCTTCAACAGGTTCAACAATACACAGCTGATGAGCCTTTGGCCCTGCCTTCATTCCCTATTACAACCATGAGTCCACTGCAGATATTTGTAATCTAATGTCTGTGGGGAAAAAATTATAGACTTATGCATGTACATGTCTATATATGCATGCACCCATGCATGTGTACATGCATGTGTGTATACATGTTTATATAATACAGATGTGTATGTATATGTGTGTGTGCATATATGCATTTGAAAAAAATTGAACCAGATATCCTAGTTCCACCCTTCATACAAATTAAGCTATTTTTTATTTCTTTGTTTTTTTTTTCCCTTAAAAGTTATTGAGGCTTTCCCCTAACCCCTAACATGGTAGGTTTAAGAGACTAAAGGTTCAGACTACTAATGTCATTTCCTTAACACCTGAGTAAAAGGGGCCTCTAGGGGCAATCTGATGCTTGGCTGGAAAATCATAGTGGGCAACTCAATCAAGGGAACTTCATGCAGCTGAATCAATTCTAGTTATCCTCAAGGCCTCTCCTTGTGAAATAACTTATTCTGTTATGGCTGAAAAATCTCTCCCATATTTGGTAACTTTTGGATGACCTCTGGGTGTCTCATTTTGTTCAATTATCAAGCCTAAACTACCAGGGGAATGGCCTGGTGTCAGACCCAGCCTAGAAGGGGACAAGAGAAGAGGGACAAAAAATATTTATATAGTACTTTCTATGTGCCAAACACATACCAAGTGTTTTTATTTTCAAATATTAGGAAATAATTGTGGAAGTAAACATTTATATAGCACCTACTATATGCCAGGAACTATGCTAAGGGCTTTAAAAAACATGTATTATTGGAGGGAGGACAAGCTTTTATATAGTGCTTATTACTTGTCAGGAACTTGAATAATTTTTTATAAACATCTCTCATTTGATCCTCACAAGGATACTCTGAGATGGATGTACGTGTTTTCCCCATGAGGAAACTGGAGCAAAAAAGTTGTGACTTCCCCAATCATAGATTGGATTTGAACATGGCATCCTGATTCTAGGCCTAGTACTTGAACTATTGAGCCAGCAGCTGCTTCTAATATATTGGTGTGGTAAACAAGATTGGGATATGGTGAGTATGATGAAGTGGGTGATGGGTGCTACAGAGAAAATGCATCTTGGAGAGAACTTTTTGGCTCAGATGATGCTTTTAATTAAGCCGGTAGTAATGGGGGTTGTTTACTTTCAGCCCCACTCACCTTCTCCAGCCTGGAAGATTATGGAGTAACTCACTGTGGTCATTGAACAAGAAGAACCAATGTGAGTATGTTTCAATTTTAAAAATAATTTGATAATTATTAAACTACAAAAACTCCCTAGCTTTGGTGAGCTTTCTTTCCTGGTATTTTAGCCTCTTCCAAGTTCTGCTAGGAAAACAAACAAACAAATAACTACAAAAAAAAATCTTTAGTACTTCAAAGGAGCCTGAAGGGATTGAATTTTGGAAGAAAAAAATATTCCATTCATTATGTATTGTTTACAACAAACACACTTTGAAAAATAAAGATTCAGACTGAATTAAATCAAGGGAGTGGAACAGAATTTATTATGCCTCAGGTATATTTTATATTTATGGTTAAACATTTTATATTATATTTTATTGTATGCAGATTATAATCATAATTTCAGATTTAAAAAATAAAAATAAACATCATTATCTAGTTTTTGCATTCATCTCTTTTTTAATGATTAAAGATAAGATGCATAACAAAATGATATCAATATGAATTGAGGAGGATGATTCTTTATCATATTTTCCATTTTAAGGGACAAAGATAGATTTTTTTTAGGGATTTAAAAATTCTCTCCCCCACTCTGAAAATGAGTTTTCCAAACAGGACTGCATACATAAAATCATTTACATGTCAAATTAGCTATATTAAAATATTTGCTTAGGACCATTTTAGGAACATTAAGTGATTAATGAGACAAAGACTATCTGTAAATCATCACTTTTATACAATGCAAATTTATTTTTTCAGCTTGGAATAGTTCTGCTGAAAATATTAATGGGTATGTAATTATAACAGCATTTCAATGCTGTAAAATAATTATTATTGGTGAATACAATTTCCAACTTTCCTATAATGAAAACAATAAAAATGTCAAGGTTGAATAATATGAAATTTCATATCTTATAGATTTTTTCATAGAGACTAAAATGAGAATTCATAGTAAAGGCATCTTGAAGAAACATACAGATTGTTCAAGATGTATTATTTTTCATTAGTACCTCATGCAGTGTCTATATGGAATACCGAATATCTGTAGAATTTGAAAATTTAACCTTTAGAGGGAGAAGTAGTATACTTCAGATTAATCTCTAAATCTGTCATTTGTTAGGCATGTGATCGTGAACAAATCACTTTTGTTGAGATTCAAAAGGAGACCCCAAAGAGGCTGGGGTCACAGACTGTTGTCCCAAAGTGTCTGAAAAGAATTTGCAGGTTTGAACACATCTCTAAGTCAAGGGGCAAAGTTTATTGTAATTGTAACACCAATGAAGCAGGTTAAGTTCCAAAAGAATTTAGCAAAGAACAGGAGCAAGAAGACAAATTTATCCATTTCTTCCTGTCACCCATATGCTAATTTTATGGCCCAAAGGTAGAACTGAAGAGTGTTCTATTCACTATAGTCTCAGGAATTTGGTTATCACTGACCAGCAGATTGTCTATCTGACAGTCAGCAATGTTTTTAGGACTATCCTAAGGCCAGAAGACTTTAGAATCATTGAGTGACAGATTGTTAAAACAAAAGCACTCTAGAATTGGGGACTTTGGAATTACTATTATATTTCCCTTAGCTGTACCCCCTTCATGCCCCTCTAAGTAGTTTGAACCCCAAATTCATTTGGAGCTGCTTCAAGGTGATAGGGGGCATAAAGCTGGTCCTGCCTAGTGGGGTCCAGACTGAGGAGGGGAGACAAATGACTTGCAGGATATCAGCAGCATGGGGGGCAGTGCTGACTGTCAGAATCAGGTATCAGCATTATTGGTGGAACTGTGAACTGATCTAGCCATTCTGGAGAGCAATTTGGAGCTATGCTCAAAAAGTTATCAAACTGTGCATACCCTTTGACCCAGCAGTGTTTCTATTGGACCTATATCCCAAAGAGATCTTAGAGGAGGGAAAGGGACCCTCATGTGCAAGAATGTTTGTGGCAGCCCTTTTTGTAGTGGCTAGAAACTGGAAACTGAAGGGATGCCCATCAATTGGAGAGTGGCTGAATAAATTATGGTATATGAATGTTATGGAATATTATTGCTCTGTAAGAAACGACCAGCAGGACGATTTCAGAGAGGTCTGGAGAGACTTGCATGAACTGATACTGAGTGAAACGAGCAGAACCAGGAGATCATCATACACAGCAACAACAGTATTACATGATGATCAATTCTGATGGACAAGGCTCTCTGCAACAAAGAATTGTCTCAAACCAGTTCCAATTGTTCAGTGAAGAAGATCATATACACCCAGAGAGAGGGACATGAAATGTGGACCACAACATAACATTTTCATGCTCTCTATTGATGTTTGCTTGCATTGTCTCCCTTCTCATATTTTTTTTCTTGTAGATCCAACTTTTATTGCACAGCAAGATAACTGTAAAAATATGTATACACATTTTTGATTTGTCAAGTATTTTAACATAATTAACATGTAGTAGACTTCCTGCCATCAAGGGGAGGGGTGGGGACTAGGGGGAAGGGAATTGTAATGGAAAGCTTTGCAAGGGTCAATGTTTAAAAATTATCCATACATATGTTTTGCAAATAAAAAGCTTTAAAAAAAAGAATCAGGTATCAGGTATTGTTCAGTTGACCAAGTAGTTGTAATTTCATGACTTGGATCTGGATGAAACAACTCTCACAAATAGATTAGAAATGCAGGGGACAAATATGAGCCAAAAAAAAAAAACAATTAAAAGTGAGAATTACTAGGGACAATAACCAGGAACCCCATCCAGAGGAAGACTTGATGGGGTAGATGAATGTCTTACATCCAGACAGCTTTTCCTAGGATAAATACCAAAGAACATTTTCCCCCAATCCCTGCTTTTGTTTCCTCAAAGGAGTAGGGCCAGTGTGTGGAAGAATAGTTATACACAGTGAAAGGAGTACTCAAATGGCCTAGGGTACAAACACCATAATGTTTACAAGGCATTAAACATTGGATAGAGAGGATGATGTGGAGAGTAGAGATAATTCATCTTAAGTGGATATGATCTCCTTTAGCAAAAACTCTGAGCCTTTTCAGTCTTAAAATGGAAGTCTTTTACACAAAAGGTAAAAGTATCAACAACAACAAAAAGCAGTTTAAAGATCTTGCAAGGACACATATGTCTAAAATCTCTCTGCCAGTTCTCCCCTGGGTGGATTACCCCTCCTCCAAATGGACTTTAGGATGGAGGATTTAACAGCCAATTCAGGATTTACTAGGGCACAAACTGGGCAGGCCTGTCAGATATATTTGATTGTTTCTCCTAGCCTGTGAAAATAGGTTTCACAAGAGATTAGAGAACATTTTTTCCCAAATGAGTAGCTTGTGTAGACCAAAGAAAAGTTTTCACTGACTGGCCTCTGAGATTAGAAGTTGGCCTGAAAGTGTTTGAACACAACCAGGAGAAAGAGTGTAATCCCTTTTATTTTAGCAAGAGCTTATTCCTGGGAGCTATATGAAAGAGTGCAGGAGTTGGGGAATTAAAGGTACCATGGTCAGGGGCAAAAAAGCAGTAGCATGGGCAGCTGAATCTGTAAGTCTTGTTTCCCTTGCTCTGAAGTGAATCTCCCTTCTGGTGTCCTGTACAGAAACAACAAAAACTCTCTAGGTCCATGGACAACTTGCAATAATTTAAAATTACTCCTGCATACTTAATGGAGGAATCCAACCATCTATCCATCCATCCATCCATTTATCTATCTATCTATCTATCTATCTATCTATCTATCTATCTATCTATCTATCTATTTATCTTTTTTTGTCAAAAGTTCCCTTTCTTTCCATATAACCCCATGATCAGGCAAAACATGAAAGGCATATTTGGAGTCAGTATGGATGTTCACTCTCACTCCTTTCCCCAATTCTAAAGCTCTGTGAGGGCAAAAATGCTCTGAACTCATTGGGAGATTAGAACCTCCAAAAGTTGATCTAGAGTGAGTTTAGAGGCTTCCTCAATTAAAAGGGCTGTGGTAGCCACTGCTCTAAGGCTGGAGGATTGTCCTAAAGACACCAATTTTGTTTTGAGAAGTAAGCAACAGGTCTGGAACAGGGTCCCAGAGACTGAGTCAAAATCCCTAGGACCTGGCTCCATCTTTCATCAACATACAGAATAAAAAGCCTTTAGGTAGGGCTATGGTGAGGGAAAGAAAAATTTACCTTTCAGGATCTTGGCCTAATCAGGGCCCCATTTGATTGAAAATGTGTCAGGGGCTTGAGCAGAATCATAGAGAGTCTTGGAAATAATCAAAGTTAGGTCTTCAAACAAACTGAATTGCCATTTGGTTATTTTTTCAATTCACACAAACCATTTCTAATTTCTGAGTCAGAAAAGGGTTAAAGTGCCAGTTTTTATTGTGGCAAGGCTCTCAGAAGTCTGACTCTTGATAATTCACAAGCAGGCTGTTTGTTGGCAGAGTTTTTCAAGTAGCAGTGACCCCCTTTTCTGTTTTCCTAAAGTTCCCAAACTCTTAAATCTTAAGTTAACATTCAGTGCAAATAGATTACAATTTACATATCCCTTTTGTGAGCTTTTATTAGAGCTCCTTTAAAGCTGCTTTTATTATCATATCTCAAATAACAAATTTCACTAAATTGAATATATTTTTTTCTCTCCTCTCATTCCTTTGTCCATGTATCCATGCTTTAGTCAGGGAAGGAGAGAAGGGGGAAGAAAGAGAAATAGACTCTTTTTCTTCTATGTACTATTCTCCTAATACTGGGGAAGCCTTAATTTACATAATATAGCAGTTAGTATTTATATAGCATTTGTTTTATGCTAAGCACTTTTACAATCATGTGATCTCCACAATAAGCATTATTATTTCTCTTTAAAAATCAGAAAACTGGGGAGAGAAAAAAATAATTTGCCATTAATTACATAGCTAATACAGACTTGCAACTGAAACATAATGGTGAGTTATCCAATGCAGAGGCTGACTGGCTTTCTCACCTCCCACTGCTATGGTGGGTGGTGCTGGGGGCACGCAGATTCTTCACAGCCTGCTGACAGCTGGGGTGACTGGTGCCAGGCTCTCCCTTTCATGATACCCTCAGGTGCCAGGGCTCAGGGAATGCTGACCCCTACTCCATTCCCATTCTCCCAAGCTGAGTTGGGGATGTGTTGGACAAGGTTGTGTGGGGTCTCCACGGCTGTTACTGCTTCCCCTATTTCCACAAGTGAGGCAGAATTTGAGTTCCCCTACAATATCTTCTGGGGTGCTTTCTGAATGGTACAGAAGGGGACTCCAGACAAGATAGAAGTCAAGGAAGAATTAGCAAAAAGTTGTTATTTACCTAATTGTTCTTTTTCTTTTTCACTACCTTCTTTCAGATTAGGGTAAATTCCTGGAATTATCCCTAAAGTTTCAGGAATTTTTCTTGCAATTTTAAAATGACTTAATTGCCAGACTTCTTAATCATTATTTTCTAACTCTCAAGAAACTGCTGAGATATTATTTTAGCAGTTCCATGATTTTAATTACCTATTTCTGTAGCCCTCAGCTTGGCCAGAACTGTGTTCCACAGGAAAAAGTCAAGCTTTTTTCCCCTTTTAATGTGGGAGTCAAGGGTGTCAAGAAATCTTTCTCAGCATTCTAAATACAGCATAGATTTTTTTTCTGGATTTTTTTTTCTTGTTGATTTCATTTTAAATCTTTCCAGGTAACAGAATCTAGCTCACAGAACAAACATGATGCAGACATTCTGCACAGAGACTCAGAAAGAGACTAAAATGACATAAAAGAAGACTGTCCCATCTTTCTTTGCCAAAAGCCATCCTATAGCACCTCATCTCCTCTGGCACCCCAGAGAAGGTAGAAAGGTGGCACAGGTTCCCTAGGAACTTTGCCGAAAATTGCAAGAAATTTCCAAGTCTGGGTGTCCCAAGTCACAACAACCCAGGCAAACTTCTCCCAGTTGGTTGGAGTGTCTCAGCTATAGGATAGATGGGGGAAAGAATAGGGGGTTTACTTGGACAAGGAGGGAATGAAGCCAAGGGAGGCCAGAGTCTCCCTATATGGGCCACCAAATATTGAAGTTCAAAAGGAAATCCTAAGAGGTGTCACAAGGTGTCTCAAAAAAATTTGTAACCTTGAACCCATCTCCAATCCAAGGGGGAAAGTTTTTTGTAATTGTAACAACAATTGAAGTGGGCTAAGTTCCAAAAGAATTTAGCAAAGAACAGGAGCAAGAAGAGAAATTCATCTAGTTCTTCATATTGCCAATATATTGATTTATGACCCAGAGATAGAACTGAGGAGTGATCTATTCATTATTGTCTCAGGAACTTGGTTATCACTGACCAGCAGATTCTCTATTTGTGTCAGCAATGTTTGTAGGAGTATCCTAAGGCTAAAAGACTTAGAGGCATTGGCAGATAGATTGTTAGAACAATAGCACTCTAAGGCCAGGGGATTTTAGGATTACTGCTATATTTCCCTTAGAAGCTTTACCCCCTTCAACTTTATTTTTCTTTGCCTCAATTGTTGTTTTTTCATTTGTATACCTGAAAAAAAATAATATAGGCAATATCTATTTTCTATAGACATTATAAGAAAAGTGCTTTGTAAATCTGAGAATCCTAAGTAAAGATGAACCCTTAAAAAGTGATATTATATCAATCACATGTTTTCTATATTATAAATTAAATTTATTCAACTGTAATTTCTAAATGACCAACTTTATATCTAAATTTAATATTTAACAGCCCACCAAGCTACCTATTGTCAACACTGCTAATTATGATTTATTCATTTAAGAAACTAGGATTAATGTATGGTAGGGTCCTTATAAATGTTGATTCTTCTCTAATGTTCCAGACCATCAATCTGGGCATGATTTTCTTGTCCTCTGAATTTCTGTAAGATAGAATTAAAAATAAAGGTGCTAGGAAGCATCCCATTTCCTAGTGTTATATAAGGAAGAATGGATCCTATGGTATAAATCATTTAGACTACTTCCAAAAGCAAATTGAGTTGTAAAGATAGATTTGTCAAAGCATTTAACAATGTGAAAACTATCAATTAGTAGGCCTGAGTAGCATGTGGCAGATGAGAGCGTTCTGCCATGTTTGGAATTTTATATTCATTTCCTATCTTCATTGAAAGGGTATATATATATATATATATATATATATATATATATATATATGTACATATATATATATACATATATGTGTCATACATATATATATATGAGATTATTGACCAGTGCTATCAGTTATAACTGATCTTAACTAGGTGTTCATCTGGAGAACTTTTGATTTGGTGACTCATGTTGCATATACCTTAAGATGACAGAGTGATTCTTTGTTAGATTACAGTAAATTCCATGCAGGTATAGATCTGCCCTTTGGCCCATTGCTAAAGGTGCCTTGCTTGGAGAGCATGATGAGCAAACCTGGTTCCCAAGTAATGAAATATTCTCCAAATATTTATAGAGACTAGGGAGAATGAACTCTTTTTAATTTTTTTTTTAAATTTATGGAATAAAACAAGCATTTCCATAACATAGTATGATAAAAAGGACTTTTGACACTGGTTGAGAAGTGAGTAGTTTCTGGCTCTACACACATACAAATATTTCCCCTAGCATCTGTTAGCTGTGATGTCTCCTACAGGAGAAACACATTAGAATGAGAAACATAATTTTTACCACTTGAGGCTAGAGTCTCTAGGTCTTCCAATTGTGTTTGCATTTTTTCCCTGCCTTTGTATTGTCTAAATACTGATTAGCAGCTAGAAATCCTGAGGAAACAAATGTTTTCATCCATTATGGTTACCTCCTGTGTTGAGTTCATAAGTTTGGATTTCAGCTGACCATAAGGAGGAGATTTCTATAACAATGTCCTTTCAAAAGCAAAAAAAAAAAAACAACAAACAAACAAAAAACCCACCACCACCAACTACAAAAAAACAAACAAACAAAAAAAATATACAGGTTTTTTCCTGCTCCTGAAGTACTAAAGAAAATTATGCTGTAACTGCTTAGGAGACTTACTCTTTATGATATACAGTCAGAAAATATCTGAGATGAATAGGAAATTACTTTTAAATAGTCCTAAAAAGATCTTTCTCTTTAGCATAGTTTAATGTTTGTCCTGGCACATTGAAATATTCATATTTCCTGTATCCTTTCATGCATGTCTTTGCATTCTGTGTTTTATGCAGTTTATGTGGCAGAAGAAACAAACAAAAAAAAAAACTGTTTCCTATCTTATAGATATATTATGGATTGAGTACCTTTGTGGTAGGGCATCCTGACACTGAATTTCAAGGAGATCTTTAATATAAACCATACCTGAACTTTGTTTAAAGGTTTTTTGTTTTTGTTTTTGTTTTATTTTGTTTTTTGATTGGTTTGCTTTTAATTTCTTGAAAATGTTGGAGAATCTTGTAGAGTGAAGCCACTTCAATGAACTTGCTCAGTGTGATCTTAAAACTCTTTTCTGGAAAGCAACAGTCCTGGAGTTCATTTATAAAGAGGCCATTTATATTATTATTGTCTGTGTTATAAATTCCTTTAAGATATGCCACTGAGTTACTCTTTGCTTTTGTAAGAGAATCTTTGATTTGTTTCTACATATTACTTATGCTGAAAGAAACCACTCCAATATCTATATTTCTAAACAGAGAAAGTAAAATGACTTGGTTATTTGGGTACTAAAGAAAGTGATTTCATCCATTGTAAGATTGAAATAGAATTGTTAATATAATGGAACAGTCTGCAATAAAATGAAACTTTTTTTCAGTTAATTACTTAATTTGCCCCAGAAGTTTTTATTTCTCTTAATTTTTTTTGCCAAAATTTCCAGGCTATAACATCAATTTTTTAAGACCAAAACTCAATCCTATCATTAAGATGAAGAAACTAAGTGATATTTTTCAAGCTCGTATAAGTACCTATACCATATATGCGTATTTTCAATTCATTTGAGTAAATAATTATGCCATATGTTCAACTGTGATTTCATCCTTATAGGTGACTTTTGTTGTGAAAATTCCTTCCACTATTTCATAGCACCACAGGAATAACTTGCATGTCATTTGACTTAAACAAAAATTCTTCATTAAAATAATCTTGACAGAGATATAATAATCACTTCATTTACAACAAAAGGCCTACCTGTAATTTTCAGTGGAAGACTAAAGATTTCTACAGAAACTATTTGTGAAATCATGGTTTCATTTTTCTCTTTGTATTGTATCCTTGAAATGGTAGCACAAACAAAGAAAATTAAAATCCATGGCATGACTAATGTTAATTTACATTATTTGCCTTAAGAAAATTTTTTTCATTTAATAAAAAAGAAAGTCACCTCCAACATTAATAGCCTTGATTGTTAGGAAATGGGGAATTATTCAGACAAATAGAAGTAAAGTGTTTTAAGGTGTGTGTGTGTGTGTGTGTGTGTGTGTGTGTGTGTGTGTGTATGCATGTGCATGCAGGCACACCCAGAGATTGATATTTATTTTATTTTTACATTACCTTCATCACAATATTTTTTTAACCTTCTCCATACCCTCCTAGAAAATCTAGCATTTGTAACACAGTATGAAGATGAAAGAAAGAAAACAAATTTTAAAAAAAGAGCAAAATGAACTAACATAGCAACTAGATCTGATAGCATATATAAATGCTTTACTCCCATAATCCTCACATCTGTGAACAAGAAAAGACAGTATAATTTCTTTTTTCCTTCAGACTCATTTTAACCTTATAGTTATACAATTCTATCCCTCCCTCATTGTTTTCATTTTTTCTAGGCTCCATTTTTTCCTTTAATTGTTAAAAAATTGAATATCTAATGTGACTTGAAACCTTGGGATTCTCTTATGAGTGCTTTTCAGAGTCTTAGACAAGAATGATATCTAATTTTTGACAAAAACACTGATTTTGTTCCAGACGCTACAAATAGTTCATTAGTCATAATGAAGAATAGTTCATTATTCATCTAGGTAAGAGAATATAAATTATTCTGTTGTACCTTCACCACAGAAAAGTGGTGTGGGTATAATAGTGTGAACTGAATTTCGAACAATTCAAAAAATGAGGTATCAAAAAAGAAAAGTCAGAAAGAAGTAGAAAAAGATTTCAAAGGCCATTTAGTCTAACTCTTCATTTGAAAGATTACGAAGCTATGGCAGACAAAAGTTAAAAGTTTTGCCCCAGGTCATATAGACAGTTAACATTAATGCTGACATGAACTCAGGTCCTTGGACTTCAAGGCCCATGCTCTTTCCACCTTAGCTAGAAGTTGTGGATTTATATCTCATTTCTGCTTCTTCCTATTTGTATGAACTGGAACAAACCACTTAACCCATGAGCCACATTTTCCTCATGCATAAAATGGGAATTTGCCTTCCCTCCCTCCTGAGGGATTAAATGAAATAATGTATGTAAAGTGCTTTGAGAAATTTAAAGGCTACATAAATTTAAATTGTTATTGTTCCCATTGACTCTGCCTCCCATATGCCTGGTTTATAAATCATCTGGGTCTTTCTTTAATCAACAAAACAGAATATCAGCACTTTGGATGCTTGCTGGTGCATTCAAACATGAATGCTTATCCAGGCCTGACCAATGACTCACTTGAGACAGCTGATGCTTGAGAGAGATGAAAGTGATGTTCTAATGGATATACTGAGCCTGTTTTCCTTTAGGCTCCCTAAAATCTCTTCCTGTATTGTTACATACATAAAAACCTCTTGCCCAATTAGTTCAGATCCCCTCATCCCTCCCTATCTTTGAACTACTATCATTGACTTAAGATTTAATAATATGACTTAAGCTATCTTGTCTTTCACAAAACCATAGTTAAAGATGCTGTCTTTTATTGTGCTTATTGTCCAATGATGTACTTATTTCCCTTCTATAAGTATTCATATGACATTGCTCCATGACTTAGATACCTGTTCTATGTTAGTCTCTCCTGATCAACTTGTATGATTCCACTATGAGAGATTATTTTTTCTCTGCATATTACATTGTTTTAAATTTTTTATTAAACCTTTTTATTTATAGAACATATGAGTAATTTTTCTTTTTTGACCTTTGCAAAATTTTCTGTTCCAAATTTTCCCTCCTTCCCCCCATTCTCTCCCCTAGATGGTAGGTAGTCTAATATATGTTAAATATGTTAAAATATATGATAAATCCTATATATGTATACATATCTATAAGACTATCTTGCAGCATAAGAAAAGTTGGATCTAGAAAGAGAAAAAAAAACAACATAAGAAGGAAAACAAAATGCAAGCAAAGATTCATAGAAAGCGTTAAAATGCTGTGTTGTGGTCCACACTCAGTTCCCACAGGCCTCTCTCTGGATGTATATGACTTTCTTCATCACTGAACAATAGGAACTGGTTTGAATCACATCATTGTTGAAAAGAACCATGTCCTTTAATGGTTTTGATAAAGGCCTCATTTCTAAAATATATAGAGAATTGTCTCACATATATAAGAATTCAAGCCACCCTTCAATAGATAAGTGATCAAGGGATACGAACAGACAATTTTCAGATGATGAAATTAAAACCATTTCTAGTTATATGAAAAGTTGCTCCAAATCACTATTGATCAGAGAAATGCAAATTAAGACAACTCTGAGGTACCACTACATACCTGTCAGATTGGCTAAAATGACAGGAAAAGATAATGATGAATGCTGGAGGGGATGTGGGAAAACTGGGACACTAATACATTGTTGGTGGAGCTGTGAACGGATCCAACCATTCTGGAGAGCAATTTGGAGCTATGCTCAAAAAGTTGTCAAACTGTGCATACCCTTTGACCCAGCAGTGTTTCTATTGGGCCTATATCCCAAAGAGATCTTAGAGGAGGGAAAGGGAACCACATGTGCAAGAATGTTTGTGGCAGCTCTTTTTGTAGTGGCTAGAAACTGGAAACTGAAGGGATGCCCATCAATTGGAGAGTGGCTGAATAAATTATGGTATATGAAT
>JAJPUD010027106.1:0-15847 GCA_023553655.1 Myrmecobius fasciatus
ACCTCCTTACTCCTTATACACCTGGCCGGCTCTCCCTAACCTCCCTAATGTCCTCCGGCTCGCTCCTGTCTCCCGGACAAACCTCCCAAAGAGCCTGTTCTACTTCTAACATCCATTCTCTTCTCCCACCCTTGAAATCCAGTTTCCATCCATCTCACTTAGCTTCCCTGGCGCTCTCCACATCCACAGTCTCTCTTAGTGATAAATCCATTCTCTCTCCTAGGCACTTGCTGTGTCCTCTCTGCAGTGTCTACAGACACTTGTATACAATGGGTAGAGTCAGGAGTCAGGAAGATCTGTTCTCCCTATGTGACCCTGGGAAAGTCACTTAACTTCTGCCTCAGTTTCCTCATCTGTAAAGTGAGCTGGAAAAGGAAATGGCAAACTCCTTCAGTGTCTCAGCCAAGAAAATCCCAAATGGGGTCACAAAGAGTCAGAGGCAAGTGAAAGGACCGAACAAGAACAAGCTGGATTATCTCCTCCCCCCCCCCCGCCCCGCCACTTCCTATCCCCACCCCCCTCTCTTCACATAGGCTGATACCCAACCTTCTCCCTGCCCTTCACCCATGCTGACTCTTGTGATTCATTCCTCCACATCACCAACCCGACTCTCACCCCAACAGCTTCCAGGCTCTCTTCTCCAATCCGCCTCCCCTTTGGGACGTTAAGATCCTTGAGGGGAGAGCCATTTCATATTTGTCTTTGGATCTGCCCCACAGGCCTAGATCCCAGGACTCTCGCCTCCTATCCCAGAGCACTCCTAACCACAGAGAACTCTCTCAAATTTACCATGGAAACAGGAGCCCGTACAACACTCATCACCTACAGGCTGCGGCTCCTGCTGTCACGTGCAAATGCTCCATTACACAGGGAGGAGACCCTAACCAGGGAACCCTCTCCCTCACTAGCTAAAGCTTGGCTGAAACAGCAGAGTGACTCTAATGATAATCTTCTATAAGTATGGGAAAGTCTCCTGGTGGATCCGGGTTGAAGCTCAATAAGGAGTCAGCTGAAGTGGGAGCCAAGAGAGATGTGGCCAGCCTACGTTTGTTTAGAGACAACCGTCAGGCTCGGGCAAGTACGACATCCTTGGATGAAAGGTCCTTTCCAAGCTGACTCGGGATCCTTTTAGATGGGATGTCCTGCTCTTCGGGATCCTTTTAGATAGGACGTCCTGCTCTTCGGGATCCTTTTAGATCGGACGTCCTGCTCTTCGGGATCCTTTTAGATCAGACGTCCTGCTCTTTGGGATCCTTTTAGAATGAATGTCCTGCACTTCGGGATCCTTTTAGATCGGACGTCCTGCTCTTCGGGATCCTTTTAGATCGGACGTCCTGCTCTTTGAGATCCTTTTAGATCGGACGTCCTGCTCTTCCATGGCAGTTGGGTTGGGTGGAAGGGAGGCATTGCTTGGAACCGTCTCCCCATCACTCTCTTCCCATGAGCACACAGTGTGGGCACGTGCCAAGGGTGTGGATGGTTCAGAGTGGGTACACCCCCAGAGGGATGGCTCAGTGGCACTCGGTAGTTGACACAAGTTCTGCAATGGAGTACTGAGAGAAAATGGGGCATCTGGGAGAAGAGAGGAAGGAAGCAGGAAAGTGGGGGAGGTTTATGGGCCACAGAAAACACTGAGTCAGCTTTCCAAAAATGCCTGCTCTTTTCTGGGTCTAAGTTAGGCACTTGGGGAAGCTGCTTTCCCTCCACTGAGCTGCCACTCCGGTGCTACCTCCTCCCCCCAGCCCCTCCAATGTCTCCGTGAGAACAGTCTTTGATGGGTTCCATGCTGGGCTGCGTGAGCTTCCAGGATGGGCCGGATGCCTGAGGATCAGCTGAGCGCAATCCAGAAAGTTTCACTGCCAAGTGATCGGGCTGGGGAAAGGGAGGTTCTGCACCCCAGAGGCTCATGAAACTTCCTTGTTACAAAGAGTAAGGAGAGCCGAGTGTCTCACGGATGCAGTCATAGCTTTCAGGCCACTAGGACTGTTTTTATAACTTCATCCTTCTCTGTATGTTCAAGGACCACCACAAACCTCAAGGATCCGAGCTTACGATGACCAGTTCTAGTTTAGGGGAAAGACCCCATATTGCCTCTGCTCAAGAACCACCTTCAGACTCCTGTATTTTGCTCAAATGTAAAGTTACATAAATGAGAGGAACCAGGTCCCCAGTTCCCATACAAGCATTCACGGTAAAACACACACACACAGCCCAGGCCACAAGCAACCCACACGATCCCCCTCCTCTCCAACGGCTCTTCCTTTTTTTTTTTACCCAAGTCCTAGATTTGCTTTGATTTCATAATATTCCATGGTTGAGCCTCCGTTCCAAAGGGAATTGAACTTGAAGGAATAAGACAATAAAATGATATAGTGGAGAATCCGTAGTTGAACTCCACGGGATCTTTTGATGTTCTTTCCAGAATGAAACAACCTGTGGGATGCCAGTTTCCTCATCTGTAAAAAGAGGGGGGTTGCAATCGATCCTTTCCAGTTCTAAATCTATCAGCCTGGGCATGTACTTGGATCTGTACTGGCTGTTCCCCTTTCCCCCCAAAATCAAACATGCTTTGCAGCTAAAGAACCCTGCTTTCATCAGACCTGCACTGACCCAATATCTCATGGGACCAGTGAGTGGGAGCAAGATCCAGCCCTCCAGCTCTAAAGCCCTTACTTGCCACTCCACCTGTGGGGAAGGGGGTCCCTGAGCAGAGATTGTTTGCTATCTTCAGATTTCTGGTCTCTTACTTGAGCTGGAGAAGCTGTTCCTAGACCAGCCCAGGCTACTCCCAGGGACTCTCTGACTGCCTAGGGGCCTTGCATTTTCCACCTTACAACTCAGTTCATTTCCTGGGACTCAGTTTCTCCATTTGTAAAATAAGAAAGTCGAACTAGATAGCCTCCGAAGTCCTTCCCAATTTTCTGTATACAAGCCAATCTTTCTGGTATGACTTGAAGCACTTCGGAAGACCCCCTCCCCAATAGTCCAAAAGCATTGATTAAGCACCTACTAAGTGCCATGAGCTATGCTAGACACTAGGAATACAAAGGCAAAAGGCAAAAAGGGGCTGCCTTCCGGGAGCTTGCATCCTACAGGAGAGAAGCAAATCTAAGACGTAGCAAAGTAGACACAAGATAACCTTAGATGGAAGAAATCTAGCAGCAGGTAGGGAGTGGGGAGAAGGAAGATCTAGGAGAGACTTCCTGTATAATCCAAAACCTCTTCAAGCTAGAAGGCACCTTTGAAGTCACCTAATGTGACTCCCAATCAAGCAGTGGGTCCTCGTGGGCAGAGCACGGGCAGGTTTGTGGGTTTGGAGCCCCAACGCCTGGCACATGTTAGGGGCTCCAGAACATTTGCTGATAGAATCAAAGTCCTTCTAAGGAAGAGCGCACTGGCGGATGCTGGGGAGCTAACGTGATTTAGCCGTGGGTACAGAGGGCGGTGAGAGGAGAGCCTGGAAAAATAAAAAGCTTAATAAAAAAAACTGAAAAAAAAGAGTAGAGCCAAAAAGAGAATCAGGTGTCCTGGGTAACTCTGGGGGAAGCAATCTGGGTGGAATGGTGAGGCTGGAAGCCTGACTGGGGAGAGGAAGGGGAAAGATGTAGGTGGTGGCTAGTAGGGATGGGAGGACTAAGGGAGAGTTCTTTGAGGATGGCCACGTCTTAGAGGCGGCAGAGAAGAAGCCAGTGGGGGTGGGGAAGCCTGAAGCTATTCTCTCAAGCCCTCCCCAGCTCCCAGCCGGGGATTCTCAGCTCACTCCTCCACTCCAACTACAGATTCAGGCTGCAATATTAGGCAGGGAGGCCCACCATGATAACTTGCCTGGTCCGGCTTGGCAGCCATGCTGTGGGACCACGGTAAGCCCATCTGGCAGGTTTGGAGGCTTATCAAAACTCAAGGACACCCAATGGACAACAGGGACAGAGGGAGGGGGGCAGTGGCCCCTCTGCTCATGGGAAAGTTGTCTCAACTTTCCTGATGTTCCTAAGATCTCTGATCCTACCTTGCAGGACCACTGTTGGCAAAGCACTTCAGGAGCTTTAAAGGGCTACATAAATGAGTGCTATTACCATTATTATTATTGCCCCATTAGCACAAGTGATGGAACATGTCAGGGGAGAGCAATAACTTGCTTGGAGTGTGGGATCTGAGGAATGGGGGTTAAATGGGCTGCAGTTTTCCCTGGCTACGGAACCCTGTTTTAAGCGCATCTGCTTATTTCTAGTACTGCTGGCGGTGCCATCTGGCCTCCTTCAGATGCCCAGAAATCTGCCACTTGGAGTGGAATGAGCAAAAGCAGAGTGAGGATTTCCACAAGAGCGCGGCCCCAGCACACCGGCACAACGAGGCGCTCTCAGGAAGAGCTTCCCATCAGCGGACACAGCCTCAGCCTCCTCCGAGACCGCAAGGCTCCCCACGCCCTGAATCCTGGGGGCCTGGCAGGCCAGTTTCCTGTAGCTCAAGTGATTTAGCCATGGGTACAGAGGTGGTCAAGAGAGAGGCGACAAGAGAATCCAGAGTCCTGGCCGTCAAGCCTTGGTAACTTTGGAGAAAGCAAAATAGGGGGAATGACGAGGATGGAAGGCAGGCACTGTTAAAGAGTGAGAGGAAGGCAAGGCCCCTTGCCTACCCAAACTGGCGAGCCCAAGCTCAGCATTGTCTGGGACGGCAGACAGCTGCTCTTGTCACAGTCTCCCAATTCTGTGACTCCAGGAGAGAGCACTGAATAATATCAGGCTTCCCAGGGAGAGTCACCCGGAAGGGAGCATCCTGATCCGTGGGAGACTCATCCTTCTCCAATTATCTCCTCTTGACTTTTCTGGGCCTGCAGAATGGAAGCTCCTTGAGACCAGGAACTAAAATGTCCTTTTAGTCTTTGCACTCCCGTTGCCCTGCACATAGTAGGCACCTAACCAACCCTTATTGGATTGAATTGGATGCTCGCTTCCTAGTTATATTCCCTTTCAAACAGCTCCCTTGTGTCTCAACTCCACACTGTCTCCAGCATTCCCAGTCACCCCCAAAGTACTTCCAGGATGCCGGGGACAAGCTCGTGGAGGGCAGCTCCAGGATCTCTCAACATCTCTTCATTGCCTCAGGTTCAGGGTCCCTCAGGACTTACTGCTTTCTTGTATCTGAGAGTAATAATTAAAAATTTTAACTAGCCTTGACAGGAAGAGGAGGGTCATTTCTTCACACAAGTATGTGTGTCAGTTCTTTGTACATGTGGCCCTAAGGTCCCTCGCAGGATTCAGTCTGTGATCTTATGTTTCCAGAGAGATAGTTCAAGGTGACTTGGGATGAGTGGAACAAGCAACAAAGGAAATCCTTAATTGGTGGAGAAAACTGGTTTTATTTGAATCCTGAAAAACATGGCAAAAATCCAGCTCCAGTTTCCTGCGACTCGGTTGCCTTGGGGATTGTAGTGAGAGGAGATTCTCACTGTCATCCTCTGTCTCACTCCTGGAAACATGGCAGTCTGGCCCCTTCCATGCTGACCTTCTTCCTCTAAGTGGCCACGTCCAGGGTGATAGCTCAGAATCTCGCTCAATCACATGTCACTTGCCATCACTGGGCCAGAGAGTATCCAGCTCAGAAGCTGTCTGCATCCTCATCAAGGAGGTGTAACCAAAGTCCTGCATGTGATGTCACTGGAGGCGCGACGCCATCAATAAAAAGAAATCTTTTCAAATTAATTTTAATAATACTCATTGATATTTTTTGTTCTTAAATGACCTACATTTCTCCTAGTATCCCTGCTCATCTTCAGCCGTCCCAAATAGCAAAGAATATTCTTAAAGAAAAAAGAGGAAAAGAGGAGGGAAGAGTCACCCCAAATCTTGAGATGATGAGCCAAGTTCCCCAGCTGGACCTCTCCCACTTCCTCGAGCTGGCTGCCATGGGGAGATGCCCGTTCTTGAGCATCTTGCAACAGTCACTTTGGTTATTGTGTAGTGATTGTTCTTTCCATCGACATCATTGTGTTCTTGGCTCCGTGTCAGGGCAGGAAGTCTTTTCTGTATTTATCATCTTCACCATTGCCATCTCTCGGGACATTCATGTGCCACGATTTGTTTTAACCACTCCCCAACCAACGGCCATCTACCTTGTTTCCAAGTCTTTCCCACCATAAAAAAGTGCCACTCTGAATAGGTTGGTGCATGGGGGAATGGCATCCTCACCCTCGGTGCCCAGCAGTGAAATATCTCTGGGTCGAAGAGCACGGACATGCCGGTCACTTTATTTGCATTCAGTTGCTTTCCAGAATGGCTGGGCTGATTCTCAGGTCTGGCCCCAGGAGACATTTTCCACAAAGATCTCAGTCTTCACCCTTGCCACCCTTAACCAGGCTACTCCTCCACCCACTCTCTATATAATAAACCAAGGTATTAGATCCTGTCTTTTGGGCCCAGAGGGCAGAGCCGGAGCGATGGCACAATTGTCAGCTTGGGCTTGAGGTCAAGCAAACTTCTCCGTGGATGATAGCTGTCCATGGGCACCACAGCTGCCTTCAGCAGGGCTGGCTCTCCCACCTTTCGAGATGGATGGCCATTTGTCCAGGATATTCTTGGGGAGCTCAGGATGGATCAGACGGCTGCTGAGGTCCCTCCCAACCCCAGAATTCCCTGGTTCTATAATTTACAATTCAATTGACTTTGGAGCATTTCCTAAGCAACATCTTTGTGTCAAAAATAGATTATACAAATTCCCAAAGTTTAAGGGCTGAGTCACCGGAGAAGAGTGTGGACAGGTTTTAGAAGCATAAGGGAGTTATCCAAATGGCGGCAAACCAATATCGTTTTGACTATAAGGAGAGAGCAGAGGAAAGAGGCTCAGGAGGTGGAGAGGGGGCCTTCTCCAAGAGTCTGTCCTTCAAACTTGCCCTGCTCCCAACCCCTGCCTCCACCCCCGGTGGAATCCATTGCCAGCTCTGGCTGTCGGGGGTACTTCTAAGGGCTCTAAGTTCACATGACTCTGGATCCTTTTCCACCTAAAATCAGGAAAAAAACAAAACAGAGACACCAAGTCTTCACACTCAGCAGCTGGTTGGGGAGATGCAGCCCACCAAAGGTCTTCCTCACTCACCGCGAGCAGGGGGACCAGAAGTGGGCAGTCTGAGCCATGAGTACTCAGTCCCTCTGGTGCGATCAGAAGAAGGCTCACCAGGGAGAGAACACTGCCATGGGCACTAAGGACTAAAACCAGGCAGGGACAGCCGCACCTGCTCCCACACTGGCCAGAAGGGGGTCTCACTACCTTCCCCACAGAGTCCAGCTTGGATTGAACTTCATAATCTTTCTTTCTTTTCACATGCCTCGGGCTGATCTTCTCTGCCCACTGGCCCAGGAAGTAGTAATCACTCTCCAAGTGGGCTGTACTATAGGATGCCTACCCACTGGGCACCTGTAACTGTGGACAGGGGGCTCCCTCAGCATTAGAAATGCACCAAGACTGGCAAACATGAGACCACGGAGGCATTTCAGCAACAGGGAAAAAAGCAGTATAAAGAAGGATATGTGGACATGTGCTTACTAAAAACAAGCAGCAGCAAAGCCGTGCTGACGTAAGGTACAGTGTATACGAAATCCATTAGCAAGATGCTTAGCGGGCAATCTTGATTTTTAAAATTGCTGCTGGTACAAAGAAGCCACAAAGACTGATTCAGGTCCTGCCTTAGACACACAGCAGCTGTGGGATCCTGAAGGATTACCCAACACTCTGTGCTCTAGATGAATCTCTAAGATTACAAAATCCAGAGATACCTTTCTGGGAATTCTACCAGTGAAATCCAGCTCCTCTGTCTGCCCCTGTCCTCAGTAATGACAGTTTAATAGCTTCTTGGCAAGAGGAGGTAATGGGCTGGTCTCTCTTCCACTCTGACCCAGACTAGTTTAGCAGAAAAGCAGGTGTCATCTCTCTAACCACAGAGAAAACAAAAATAGAGATTCTTACATATGGGTAGATTTTTCCTTTTTGTAAGCATTTATAGAGCACCTACTATGTGCCAGGCACTTTGCAAATGGGAATTCACTTGATCCTCACAACAATCTTTTGAAGGAGATGCTGTTATTATCCCTATTTCACTGGAGACAAACAGTGACTTGCCCATTGTCACACAACTAGTGAGTGTCTAAGGTCACATTTGAACTCTCCATTGAATCCAGCACGGGGCAGGACTCCCCAGAGTAAGAGTGGGGAAAGATAAAGGAACGCTCAGCTGGAGCATCCACATATCTATATGGCGACAGGAGTCACAAATTGTGGTTTCCAGCACATGAAGCTGATCTGCAGACATCTGCATGCTGCCTGGGAAGCAGCCTCTGCCCTCCTGTCTTTCTGAGGGGCTTTGGGAGCTTCTTCCTGGACAGGAACATTGCAGAAAATGCTGCTCGGGAAGCCCACAACACCCCACCAGAGACAGTGTCACACGGGATCTGCTGGAAGACGACCAGGAAAGGGAGCTCACCTTCTCCAGCACCACCTGCTCCGCTCTAGGCAGTTCTCACAGGGAGCAAGTTCTTTTGTCCTCAAACTGAAATCGGCCTCTCATCCACTCTTTCCCCTTGCTCTGGGTCCTCTGCAATGGAACAAAAAGACCCCCACACACATATACACTCCAGTGACAGCCCTTCCCTTGCTGGGAGACAGCTCCCAGAGTTTTAAGGCAGCTCAAAATGTGCTTATGGGAAATAAAAAAGGCTCGGAATACTTGGTCATTCACCTAGATGTTTCCAGTTAGATTCATGGGAGGGGACAGTCGATGGGAGTGGGGATGGCTTCTCTTTAAATCGTGGTGACTCCTCCCCGGAGGAGCATCCTGGGAGATCTGGCAGAGCTTTTGACGGCTGTGTGGGGTTTATATTGTCCTGGAAATGTTGGAAATCTGAGGGGAAGTCAGGGAACTTCTTGGTGCACCAAGTTATGGGAATTTTTAGTTATACAAATATCACTGTTTTTTTCTAATCCATCTCCAGATTTCTACTCATGATTCAGATGGAAGACAGACGGAGGAAATAGGGAAGGCAGATGAAGACAATGGTGTTTCAGCAGGGTAGGACAGCCTGATGTTCGGTCCTGGCTCTGCGACTTCCCGGACTGGGTGCTTTTCCAATGGCTTTCCGTGCATTCTCCTCTTACCAGGGGCAGAGGAAAGCCTCAGTTTGCCCATCTATGACCTGAGCAGAATGGGCTGGAAGATCTTCAACGCGCCCATGTATGGAAAACAAGACAGCCTCCATCGTTCTGGCGGCCTCGATTCACGACTCTTCTCAAGCTGGGATCTGGCTCGTGGATTGCTCACCGGATCCACTTTCTCGCTCCCATCACCCAAGTAAGACCTGTTTCCTCATGAGAGAAGAGAACACAGGCAAGCACAGGGAAGGTCGAAGCAACGGGCTGTTGAAGGTTTCTGGTGAGAGGTTGGCTGAGGAGGAGGCGGGGAGATCCCAGAGATCATCGGTTCAGTTGTCATTGCTCTAGAGCGGGAAGAGCCCTCAGAGGCAATCGAATCCAACCCCCTCATTTACAGAGAGAGATTACTTACCCAGAATCACGCAGGGTGTGCCAGGGGAGAGCCAGGATCCTCCCCCAGGTCTGTGGACTGCAGGAGGTCTGGGCTTTGCCCAGGCCCGGCTCTCCAGCCTCTGAACCTGTTCTACCTGGGGCAGGAGCTGACCACTGATGGAAGAGGCCTTACAGTGTGATTGGTCATTGTCATTGGTCCTACCCAACTGCTACATTGGGTTCTTTCAGTGACTTATGGTTGTCTCTCTCCCAAAGAGCCCTCTTGGTCCCCTCTTGTTTTACTGGGTGCTGCTCCAACTTTTACAGCAAAAAGAATCTATTTCTACAAAAAAGAAAACAAAAAAAAACCCATGACCATTGTTCAATCAAGGGAACCAACTGATGAATGAATCGACTTTACAAAGAGTGGCTCCAGGCTCCAGCCAATCAGATGACAAGAGGGGCTGCCCCCAAATTGAGGGAAGAAATGGTCCAGGTTATCCAGTGCCTGAGTGCCATCTCCATCCTCTCCTGTGGCTAAATCCCCCCCTTCATGTCCCAAAAGGTCCAAAGTGGAGCCGTAATTAGGGATTGATAAAAGCAGCTTAGTGAGGGGGCAGAAAACCACAAGGAGTGCAGGGAGGCTGGGCAAAGACACACTTAGACACTCTCCCCTGGCCCAGATGCCCCATAAATCTCCCCAGCCATGCACATCCTCTGAGTTAAGGCACGGTGCCTCCAAAACGCCCTCCCTCTGAGCCCCTACATGGCCTCTTGTCCTCCCTCATTGCCTTCATCTGCTGAACCCTTTATTCTAATGACCCACACATGTGACCTGTCCCCTTTTACTCCTTGAAGAAGGGCTTTGCTTGGCCCAGTCATCACAGTAGATGTTCTATGAATATGGATGGATGGATGGATGGATGGATGGATGGATGGATGGATGGATGGGTGGATGGATGGATGGATGGAGGGATGGATGGATGGATGGATGGATGGATGGATGGGTGGGTGGATGGATGGATGGATGGAGGGATGGATGGAGGGATGGATGGATGGATGGACGAAGGGATAATCAAATAGCTTATGCCATTAACAGAGGTCAGGTGAGCCGGCTGTCACTGAGGAGGGCAGAAGCAGGGCCAGGTTAGTTACCTTTCAGAAGTGTCACTATTCCTTTGGCTCAAGCCCCCCATACAGAGTGATAGCTGGGAGAATCTCTCCTCAGCAGCATTTACTTGTCACCAGGTCTTCCAGAAAACACCGCAAAGGAAACTGAAAAATGAGGATGGTGAGGATGAGGATGATGGTGAGGATGAAGATGATGAGCATGGTGAGGATGAGGATGATGAGGATGGTGACGATGTCGACAAGTTATGCTGCTGGAGCCTGTCACTTAGAACGCTGCACGCAGAGGGAAGAGCACAGATTGCTTCCCAAATGAGCATCGTCTCAGTGCACTGGATGCAGTTTGGCTCCATTTACAGCTGGGAAACTGTCCAACAAGCGCATCTAAATAGGACGGGAGATCCCAAGAGAAGCCCAAGGGGCAACGAGGGGCAGATCTTAACAGCTGCGGAAGACTTTGCCCATGAGGGACATAGTCAGACACCAGCACATCCAGGGGAGAGTCTCGTGTTGCCCCACAGACCCTGGTCCACGTGCATCAGGGCCCAGCAGTGGGAGAATATCCAGACTTCTTCATCAGGGGCTCTCCAAGGGACTCCCCCAGTTTGGCTGATCTTCAGGAAACAGGACCCCTTCCTGCCCCATGTGCAGCTCCGGCTGCCCTGAAGACCGGGGGCTGCCCCACTAAGCAGCTGTGCTCTGTGCAAGGTGCTGTTACGCGGGAGCCTTGAAGGAGCCAGGACGGCCTTGCTCTCCCAGGAGGCTTTGGCACTCATTTTCCTCCAGCCCTCCCTTGGCATTAGAAGCCAGCCAGGTAGGCGTGCAGGGCCAGGAGGTTGGCCCTGTGGAGCCAGGGTTTCCCTGGATGACAACAGTAGGAGTCTGCCTCCATTTTCCTTCCATTTCTTGGTCTGTGTATGTTTACTAAATCTGCCCTCTTGCCTCCTTCTCCCTCTTCAGTGCTACTGTCTCCCCTCCAGACTTTCCCTATCCCCCACTGCCTTTATGAGTCTTAGAGACCACAGGTAGGTTCAGGGCTCCTGATGGAAGAACAGCCACAGTGCCCTTGCACTCTTGAGGCTTTTTGAGCCAAGCCAGACCCAGATCCCTCGGGTGAGCCCTTCTCGAAGAGGCTGAACTCAGCTGGGAGGCAACAGGAGCAGCAGGTTGTACCTGTACCCAGGTGCTTTCTGTTCTCCTGATTAGACTAGCTCCCTCTTAGGGCCATCAGACACAACAAATTCAGATCCCTAGGAAGGAAGGAAGCAAAGTCAAATCAGAAAGTCAAAAAACATTTATTAAGCACCTACTATGTGCTGGGCGTTGCTCTAAGATACAGGGATACAAAAAGAGGTAAAAGACAATATGCCCTCGAGGAGCTCCCAGTCTCATGAAAATCAGAAAAAACAAAGAAAAGGGATTCACTTCCCAATGTTTGTTTTCAGCCCTAATAATCTTTCATATGGCTGTAAATATCACTAAAATGTTACAGCAAATTCACCTGATGGTAAGCACATGCAAAAATAAAAATAAAAAACGACCTTTAAACAGAGACCAAAGGGCTCCGAGAAAACAGAGGAGGGAAAAGTCACAAGAGAGCCTATATTCCACCAAAATTCCCCTCAGAAACTGCCATGGAAATACCCAAAGAAGAAAACTCTCGGCAACCCCCCACCCAGACCCGAAGTCATAAGCAAACCCAGGAAAACAGTAAAAACAAATTCACGTGAAGTTTAAAAAAAAAAAAAGCTGAGGCTAAAATGTCAGAAGAAAAATATGCAGAAATAGCTTGAGTGAGAGTTGGAAGCAAAGCAAGGAGTCGTTCAAGACACGAGAAATCACAAGAAGAAAGGGAATCGGCCAAAAAATCATGAGATGAAATAAGGGAAAAGGTAGAATTGGTACATGGAAAGGCAAAATAGCAGAAGAGAGTTTACTCTAACTACAGAATATGATAAAAAGAATCTATGTAGAGGCTAGACTAAGAAAAATGAAATTTGGGAATATTGGGACTCTGGAGAATTGGGGAAAAGTGAAGCAATCCAACCACTAAATGTCAGGAAATTATAAAAGAGAAGTTCCCAGAAGCTGTGAAAATTAAATTTGTAGAACACCAACAAGAGCAAACCTAAAATTTAATTCACTCAGGCACAAACTTCACAACTACAATAATTCATCCAAAAAACCTTCCAAGCAGCCAAGAGGAAAGGCATTCATTGTTAAATTAATTTAGTTTAAATCTTCGTGAGTCTAAAATGTTCTAAGGTTTTTCTTTTAATGGCAGGTCACACATACAACTCCCTGGATGTGGAGGCAAGAACAAACCATGGGTGACCCCCTAATCTGGGGCCCTCAGAGCATCTGCAAAGTAGATTGGCCTAGGCAAGAGTCAAGACCCCAACCAGCTCTTCTACAGAGATGTGTGAGGGTGAATTGGGCCCCTTTCATGGGGCTAGGCTTTCACAAGGAACCCGAATATTCCCTGGTGAGAGGCTGAGGTGCCAGGGGGATGATACGGCCAAGGCCAGGGGTGGGGGCAGGAATACAGAGCTGGGAATATTGCATGTGGTGGCCACGCCTTTCGCCCATGACCGTGATGGCTCAGGGTGACCAGACGAAGCAGGAGAGGGGGGGTCTTCCTTTGACAAGTGGCACTCGGTGGCTGGGCATTCAGTTCTCAGATCTACGACCTACTAGGTAACGCCACATACAGCGGATGAGGTACTGAGTTCAAATCCAGCCTTGGACAGTTACTAGCTGTGTGAGTCTGGGAAAGTTTGCCTCAATCTGCCTCAGTTTCCTTGCCTGTAAAATGGGGAGCACAATGTTCTCATTCACAGAACCAAGAGAACAAGCATAAGGAGCAGTGATGGCACCATCCACCACACGACCCCAGCGGGGATGGCAAAGTCACTGGCTTCCCTTGACCACTGGAAGGTGAGCCAGGATTTTGCCCACATTATCTCACCTGATAAGCCAGTGAATCCTTCACAATGGGGCTCTGCAGGGGCGTGAGGGAGTACGGCCCCTACAGCCTCTCACCGAGTCACCGCCAGCACCCGGCCAGCTTGCAGCTGCTGTTCATCCAGCTCCTGATCAGGGAAACACCACAGAAACCGAGGCAGCCAGATCCCCACCCCATCCCATCTCAGAGCCCTCCATAGTCCTCAATTTTCCTGCACAGCCCTACGTGATTATGATCTTCTGCGCACTTTGTTCCATCTTTCCTCAGCCCAAAGGCCTTCAGTGTTGGCAAAGTGCTCTGCAAACATGGTCTCATCCCATCATCAAGACAACATTTCGCATTTGAGGAAACTGAGGCAGACAGAGGCAAAGTGACCTGCCCAGGCTCACACAGCTAGGGTCTGAGGCCAGATTTGAACTCGCAGCTTCCTCACCCTGGGCATCAGTGTCCCCTCCACCCTATGGGCCATTTGTGTCTATGTTGGGAATATTTTTCAGTATACATCGCACTGGTCCGCGTGCTCAGGGTGAGGTGCCCGAGTCAAAGGTCACTCCTCTTGCCCAATCAGACTTTTCCAGGGGAGCTGGGCCAGGGCACGGCCACAGCCATGGGACCCGAGTCCCACCACCTTCCCCACCACATGGACTCTTCTTTGAGCGCTTGTCCGGCTTTCAGGAAGGGACGTCTCCGAGTCGCTCTGATCTGCACATTTCCTCCTGGCAATCTGGAGCCTTCGTAGTTCACAATTCTCTTGCCTTACTGTCTCTGGCCTTTGACCAGGTTTGGGGGTGATTTGGGGGTAATAACTTGTTTTTGTTATTCACAGTTTTTCAGTCGTGTCCAGCTCTCTGTGACCCCACTGGGGGTTTTTTTGGCAAAGGTAGTGGAGCGGTTTGCCTCAGCTCACTTTACAGGTGAGCAAACTGAGGCACGCAGGTGTAGGACTCGCCCAGGGCCACACAGCGGGAGTCTAAGGCCAGGGCTGAGCAATCTCGGACTCCAAGCCCAGCGTGGGGTGCACTATGGAACCACCTAGTGCTCGGAACAAATCTCGGTCTTACCTGGTCTTGCCTGGATTATCTCAGACATTTCCGCCCTATTTCATGCCATCTGGGAAGCCCGGGAGGCACCTGGCTCAGCACCCGGTGGGCACAGAGCTCCCTCCGGTCCCAGCCACTTGTTCTAGCCTCCCGTCCTTCCCAACCCAGGAGCCCCCGAAGGCTCGGTGGGGCAGCTGCTCCCCGGGGATTAAGGATGAAGGTCATTCATATGTGTGTGCAATGGAAAGAGCCGGGGCCCGGGGCCTGGGTTCAAATCCCCCCTGACGCTTACCACCTCTATGCCCAGGGACACCTCACTGCACTCCCTGCCCGTTTATGGGTATCAGTCAGTTCCCCAGACTTGGTTAGTCCTCAGTAAAAAGAGCGGGTACAAACTGCCCCCCGACTTCTACAGTCCCGCGAGTGGGTTCCGGCAAAGGGGGAACCCGCCTGGAGCGCCCGGAGGTGCCTTTGTGGGAGCCCGACCCTCACCATGGGGGGTCGAACGGACCCCTCAACATTCTGGGAATGGGAGACGGGGTGGGGGCTGAGGGCACAACGATGGCTCGTGGTGCCAACCGGATGGTGGCCATGTGAGTGAGGAGGGAGTGCCACGCAGGTGGCGGGCACGGGGCCAGGGGGTGGGGCAGACTGGGACGGGCCGAGCCGGGACAGCTGGAAGAATTCCACAAGCTGCCCTCCTCTGGAGGCGGAAAATCCCAGCGGAGATTGGAGTGATTTTAGAAGCCATCAGTGGGGGGGGGCGGGGGGTAGTGTGTGTTTGGTATGGGAGGTGTGATTGTGTATGTGATTGTGATTGTGTGATTGTGTGTAACTTGCCGCATACCCCCAAAGTCTTAGCCAGCTGCCCCCGCTCCCAGCACCCCAAGGGCCCCCGAATGCCCCCACGCTCTGCCCGCCCCTATTTCCCAGGCTCCCCTCCGCTCTGATCCTTCTCCCCCGCGTGGTCCCCAGAGCTCAGGGGCACGTCCAGAGGCTCCAGAGGCCAGTAGTGTGAGAATCTCGGGAAAGGCTCCTCTGGAAGGACGCCGACCTTTCCCCGCGCTCCCTGGCTCCGGGGAACCTCCCATGGCCGGCGGCGGCCCTCGCCTAAGGGTCAGCCGAAGGACGCGGCTCCGGCGAAGCCGGGAAGCCTCGTGGAGCGGGATCCCCGAGAGCCGGCTCCCCTGGGCTCCGGGACGGGCTC
>JAJPUD010027107.1:0-15846 GCA_023553655.1 Myrmecobius fasciatus
CGCTGGAGGTGAGTGGAGGGAAAACCACTTCCACCCCAGCCAGATCTTGGTTTTGTGAAGGCACGTCAGCTGCCTTTTCGAGAACTAGAGCTTTGGAAACAAGGGCAAAGTGTTTATGGGACAGACGGCCACCAGAAGAAGAGAAAATGGGTCTTTTTTCTTTTTCTTTTTTCTTTTTTTTTTGCCAGAGAGAATGCTGCTTCCTCCAGGAAGCTTTCCCTGACTGCCCTAGCCCTCAGCCAATTCACTCTCCTTTGAACTCTTCCTGCATTTGTAGACTACTTGTTATCTGTTCTGGGTATGAGGCTTCCTTCCTCTGTAATTTGTTTTCCTTTTCTAATTTCTCCCTTCTCCTCAGGGAGCCCAATGGGCGCTCAGTAAATCCTGAGAGAAACTCACCAGAGGACAGTCTTCTCAATCTTGGGCCAAGGGGAAGTCCCAGACAACAGTGGGGGCTGAGGGGGTTACCCTAGAAAAACGTGGCCAACCCTCAGTCTGGGCTTGGTTGTTGAGTTCTGGTGCTTTGGAAAGAAGGCTGGGTTTGGAGAAGGGGACCCTGCACATCCTCTTTCTCTGTGGGTGTAACCTTGAACCATCATCAGCTTCTCAAAGGTGGTCCTAGATGCACCCCCTTCCCATGGTCTCTTTCAGTTTTAGATCTATGCTATGGATGGAGCTCAGTTTTTTATGAGGGACTCTAGACACAGAACTCCTTATGCTGGTCTGGGTTGGACCTCTCTCCCTGAAGATGGGGTTGATGAAGGTGAAGAAACATTCCCTTTTCTCTCTCCTTGGTTCCATCAAATCTGTAAACCCCTTTTCCCCCCACCCCTGGCCAGAGCATGTACACTTAACCCTACTTCCCCAAAAGGCAATTTCTGGGATCACTCACTGCCCTTTGTTAACCCCAGGAAATCCAGTTAGTTCATTGTCTAAAAACAAAACAAAACAAAACAAAACAAAACAAAACAAAGCATTTCCTAGTACGTCAGATACCATTCTGGACTTCGAGGAAGAGGGGAAAGGGGACTAAGTAAAAAAGAGATATCCCCTACTCTCCATGAATTTAATAGAGGAAATAATAGAAATAGCCCAAATAATGGTGATTCATTGTGATAAAAGAATGGGGGTTCTGTGGAGGGCAATGTGGGGAAATCAGGCCAAGCTTTCTGGGAAAAGCAGTAATTGAGCTGAGCCTTGAAGGACAAGTAGGGATTTTGCTTGGTGGAATTGAGAGAATGACCTTTCATCTGAAGGGAATTCTGTGAACTCATGTGTAATTGGCATTGGGAGGATACAAGACATGATAGTCAAGGGAGCTTGCACTATAAAAGGTTCTTTTAGAGAAACAATTGCAAATAAATCCAGGAAGTAAGATTCCTCTAAGATTATGGAGAGTCTTGAATGCTAGGCTAAGGAATTTGGACTTCATTCAGCACTCAGTGAGCAATTATTGATTTTTTTTGAGAGCATTAAATGACTTGCCCAGGGTCACACAACTAGTAAGTGTCAAGTATCTGAGGCCAGATTTGAATTCAGGTCTTTCAGACTCTGGTTTGGTACACTATCTAGCTATCCCATATTTTGAAGGTTTTTGGAGCAGGGAAGTAACAGGCTCAAAATTATTGTTTTAGGCAAATTAATCTTGTAGCAGAATGTAGAATGGATGGAAGACATCTCTGAAGTCAGGAAAACTGCTAGAAAGTAATTGAGAGGAGAACTGATGAAGTGGGGTCCCAGAAGAGCCCAGAAGAAGAGAGGAAGCTGGCTTTTGGGGTAATGGGGGGTAACCCTTTTTTTTAGACAGCAGGGAAGTTAGGCTGAAGATAGAGAAAGATTTTGGAGGGGGAGTTGAGAATAGTAAGTGCAACTTCAGTGGGTGAACTTATGAATTCAGGGAGTTCATGGGACAGAAGTGAGTTTCCATTCCAGGAAAATGGAAAAGCCCTGGAACAGTCATTAGGGGAAATCAAAAAATGAACATAAGGATTACTGTCTGCAACAATCATGAAGATAGAAATTGGAAGTGGATCAAGTCATGGACACAGTTCTAAGACTTCCTGCAGCAACATTGGAGTTTGGAAATGGAGAAAGAATTGACCCCTCCCTTGGCCCTCAGCCTAGGAGTCAGCACTGAAGGCCGTAGACTGGGCTGAGAAGTGCCCCTGTGATTGAAGTGCTGGTTGATTAAGACCTCAGGGGGAGAAGGGAGAGAAAAAAGTTGAGAAAGAGATGAGATGTAGGTACATTGGGTGATAGCCGTTGACGTGACGTAGATCACAAATATTGCCCAGCCCCATCTTGTTCCAACTGTTATCTCCCTTGGCTGACCCAAGAGAAAGTGACTGTTAGGAAGATTGTCCAAAGCTAGTTGAAAGCATTGCAGGTAGATGTGTGCACAGGGATGGACTCAAAGCCTCTCTCCTCCTCCCTCCCTCCATTCCCCCTAAAGAATAACCCTGAAGAAGACTGGTATACACAGGATGTCATCTGGAGAGGGAGCCAGAACCCCCATCAAGAGTGATTCCCATCCTTGGCCCTAAGGGCCATTCCTATCTTAACTATTTCCCCTTCCCCTTTCCTTTCAAGCTGCGGCCTGGGAACTGTCCATCAGAATCCAGGTGCTGAAGAAATGGACCTTCATGGACAGAGCCCAGAGCCCATTCACAGCCTCAGTTTCCACTCTAGGGTAGTGCCATCAAGCCCTAGCCAGCCAGGCAAGCCTCTGTAAACACTGCCAAGGGGCATGGTGCCCCTAGAAATGCCATGCTCATTTGAAATCATATTTGAGTTGCCTCCTCTTTTCTTGCCCTCCCAACTCTGGCTAATCAAATCCTTTCCATTCTTCAGATAAGAGAGTAGGTCCCACTTCTTCCCTGAAGCCTTCTCCTGGAAGTTTAGTCCCCATTCTTCACTTCCTCCTTGGAAGTTCTAGAGCAGCTTGCTAGTTCTACAAACTCAGTCATGAAACTCCATGTTTGTGGTAGTGTCTTGTATCCTGCTATGGAGGTGTTTTTCTTTCTGTTTGAATAGTTTGTTTCCACTATTTGAGTCCTGCTCTCCCAACCAGAAGGTGAGCTTCCTGTGGGCAGGCTCTCTTCTCTCTTCTGTCTCCTTGACAGGATATTCTAGTACAGAGTTGGGCAACCAACTGATCTGGTCCTCAGCCCATGCTTAAGAGATGAAGTGCCAAGGATTTAGTTAATTATACATAAGGAAAATCAGAGTTATGGGGAGAGCTGAGATGGAAGAATGGATAAGATTGGAGATGATTTTTGCCCCCTTTTTTTTGCTTTTTGCTGAGGCAATTGGGGTTAAGTGACTTGCCCAGGGTCACACAGCTAGGAAGTGTTAAGTGTCTGAGACCAGATTTGAACTCAGGTTCTCCTGACTTCAGGGCTGGTGCTCTATTCACTGCGCTATCTAGCTGCCCCTTGCCCCTTTTTTGCAGGGGAGGAGACTTCGGGTATGGAATACTGCATATGTAATGTCAGGTTTGGGTTTTTGGGGAGGATATGTTAATAAGCTTTGATGAACTACTTTTTCTTCTTCTCTTTTCTTCTTTGTTGTAAAGGGATGATATAAAGGTTCTCTGGGAAGGGAAACTTGGAAATGTCAGGATGTGAAATAAGGGCTATCAATGCAAATTTTCAAAAACAAATACAAGTACTTTCTCATCCCTTTGCCTAGAACAACAAAACCATTTTTTCTAGTGCCTCCATTCTCCCTTTCTTGGACATTTCTTTCCCCATTCAATGTTCACCCAACTTCCAGGTGCCTTTCTGCTCCCCTACTTCTTCCAAGTCTCCAATATCAACATGTGAGTGTATGAGCTTCCTTCAAGAAAGACCCTAGATCGATAACTGGAAGGAACCTTAGAAATCATGGCATCCAGAACTTTCATTTATAGGTGAAGGCCCAGGAAAGTGAACTCTTGGAGAGTCACACAGCTAGTAAGTAAGATTTTTCCTCCTGGCTCCCAAAATATTGAATTTTGAACCAGAAGACTTGGATCCAAGTCCAGCTCTGCCAATTATGAGAAATGTGATCTTGGGCAAATTATTTAATGTTTCTGAGCCTCAGTTTCCTCATCTGTAAGATGACAGGTTGAGACCAGCTGGCTCCCAAAGTCCCTTTCCTGATTCTATATCTAAGATCCTATGGTTGGTTCCATTTATAAAGTAGAGCTTAGAAGGAATACTGTTCAGATCAGAGAAATGTTTTAAGAAGCTAGTGAGAGTCTGGGTCAGTTTGGGCCTCCAAAGGGACTAGTGATAGATGATTGCCTCCTCTACCCACTGATCTAGCTGACTATACCAACAGACTGGCTACGGAGTTCCTCTTAAAGGGTCTAAAGCCATGAGTAGTGTTGACTTTTATCAAGTTTAAAATCCACTTTTGTTCCTCAAACCTCCCTTTCATTGTCCCCCTCCCAGTACCATTTCTCTGAGAAAGGGGATGAAAGGAAGAGACTGTTCCATTAAGTAGCAAGATGCCTAAGTTTGTATTTGGGGCCCCAGGGGTTCAGCACATTCAAGGGTTCCGCAAACCCTGCAGATCTGACAGAAACGAGGTCAGACTTCAGACCTGAGCAGACTTCAGTAGAAGTGGATTTTCCATCTTTGCCCCCACCTCCTACCCCCCTGTATTATACTTGAGCATTGAGCCTGTCTCCAAGCTGGGCTTATCCAGGCTCAGTGTGGCCTTGAGGTTTAGGGGGAGACTTATAGGGAGAAATCATCGGCATTAAGAGGCCCCTAGCTGGTTGGCCCAGTTGCTCAGGCCACCATGCACGGCCACCAGCCTCTTTTTCCACATCTCGCCACTAAACCACAGGACTTCCTGGGCTGTGGGCAAGGCGGGTATACAAGGGGCTCCCCAGTGGCTTAGGGGACGCTTATGAGGGAATGATTTATTGTGTTGCCTACAGCTTGGTGGCCCAGTCAAGTCAGATTAACACAAATGCAAAGGGCTCATAGTGGGGAGACCCGGGTTTGAGTTTCAAATCGGCCGCTTGTCGGCTGGCAGGTCGTCAGCTACTTGCTTCTTTCTCTGGGTTTTAGACTTTTCATCCATAAATTGGAGGCATTGTGGTGCGGTGGACAAGGACATTGGGTTTGGAAATCAAGACCTTTGGTCCAAAGCCTGTCTCTGCCATGCATTATCTGTGTGACCTCAGGCAAGTAACTTCATCTGAGCCTCAGTTTCCCCACCTGTCAAAAAGGAGATTGAACCAGGTGGTCACTCCTATGGTGAGGGAGTGAGTTGGACTAGATCAGTCTTACTTTTTATATCTTACAGCCCTTCAGCATTGTCAGCTACAGCCTACTTTGTGCTTTTAAATATGAGCAATAGGGGCAGCTAGGTGGCGCAGTGGATAGAGCACCAGCCCTGAAGTCAGGAGGACCTGAGTTCAAATCTGGTCTCAGACACTTCCTAGCTGTGTGACTCTGGGCAAGTCACTTAACCCCAATTGCCTTAGCAAAAAGCAAAAAAAAAAAAAATATGAGCAATAAAATGCTCAGTTATAAAGGAAACTGATTACACTGCAGTAGGTTATCAGAAAATGTATTTATTTTAAAGTTCACGGGCTCCAGGTCAAAGAGCCCTTAATTAGGTAGTCCCTAAGGTGCCTTTTGACCTTGGTATCCTGGAAATCTGCCTGCTTCTACCTCACTGGGTGAGCATTTATTTCCAGCCAGCCTAGAGGATGCCCTTGGGGACCTAACAGTCTCATCAAAGAGATCATCGAATCAGAGACTGAGAACTAGAAGAGATTTCAGAGGCCATCCAGTCCAATTTTCTCATTTCTTACAGATAAGGAAACTGAGGCCCCAAAAGGTGGGATTGGAACCCAGAGCCAAAGCTCTTTCCGCTCTCAGTTGCCTCACAAAAGATTTTTGCCAAGTGAATCAGTGAGGACCCCACAGGGACTTGGGGGTCAGACCATGACAGGTACCACATGATCGGGACAGACAGGGAAGTTTCAGAGGAGACAGCAGACCAGACTTTCACCCAACAAATACTTAAGGAACAGTTTCCTGTGCCCTGGCCTTGTGCCAGTCTGTGCCTTGGGAAGGAGGAGAGAAATCTGTGGGATGCCCGGTGCCCTGAAGGAGCTCCCAAGCTGGGTTAAGGAGCCCCAGCATTCTGGCATGAAGTGAGAGGGAGGCTACTGTCCAGATGGGGAACAGCAGAGCTAAAAGGCTCCCTAGGGGCCTGCCAGTGTGCCAGTCAGTGAGGGGTTCTAGGACTTGCTTCAAGACTCAGCTCAAGCTCCCCTTTCTCCTAAGGCTTTTCTTGTCCCTCCAGGGGCTAGCTCCTTCCCCTCTCAGATTGCCCTCTATCCACTCTGCTCATTTCCCATGTCTATCCAGTTGTTTATATGTCATCTGTCCAGTTCAGGTGTAAGCATTTTGATGGCCAAGATTGGTTTTGCCTTTCCCTCAACTCCAACTAGCGCAATATCTGGAATATTATAGGTGTTTAATAAATGATTGACTTAAGGTGGCCCTGACCTCAAGGAGCCTATATTCTATTGGGAGGATGAAGGGATAGAAATTGGTACTGAACTTAGGATTTCATTAGAAGAAGGAACTCCCAGGTGAGGAAATTCCCTTCACCAAGGCAGATCATCACCTTCCCCAACAAAAGTTCCCCAGAGCTCTTCCAGGGCAGCTCTTTCCCTCCTACTTTCTATGGCATTTGGTACAGGGCACTAAAACATTTTTTTCATTGTGTGAGCCACTAAACCTGGTCTGACTTCAGGCTGAGGGGTAGGGGAGGGCCTCGATGAATGGGGACAGGTGCTGGCAGGGACCTCAGGCCGGGGGGCACAGATTTAAACTGAAGGAATCAAAAGACTGGAGTAAGGAGATTAAGCTGCCAGTGTGGACCCAATTAAAGTGAGAAAGAGCATGAGGTTAGTCTGTCAGATCTGTCTGAAACTTTTGTTTGGGGAGGGGGGGGAGAAAAGGGAATTAGGGAAATTTATGTATGCTTTGCTGCCTGGTCCATAGCATCATATTCACACGTACACATGCACATATGTGTGTGAACACATACATGGAAATCAGGGTTAAGTGACTTGCTTACACACAGCTGGTGTTAAGTGTCTGAGGCCAGATTTGAAGTCCTGTCTTTAGGGCTCAGACTTTATCCACTGCACCACCTAGCTGCATTATATTTTTAAGTTTGATGAGACACAATCAATTAACAAGCACTTATTAAGCACCTACTGTATACCAAACACTATACTAAGTGAGTGAATGAATGAGCAATGAAGAATGAATGGAAAAAAACACTTAATAATTTATTGTGTGTGAAGCACAAAATAAAAATACATAATGGAGCAGTCTCTTCCCTTGGAGAGCTTATATTTTAAGAGAGAGAGACAACGTAGAACGGGATTTGGTGGCCAGGGTGGGACGTTTTGGATTGGGAAGTTACAGGGAAGGTGACTGGAGCCATTATGGGTCCAGAACTAGAAGGGGAGACCCAGAGGCCATGCAGTTCCAGAGAAGATGACCAGAGAATAAAATGGCTAAGGCTGGCTTCTCTCTGGTGTACCAGGACAGGTACTGGCTCCAAAGCACAGAAACGAAACAATTCCCTTCTCTCCAGGAGCCTGAAAGCTTGGGTCACTGAGGCCCAGAGAAGGCACCCGGCCCACTCCCACCCAGATAGCATGTGACAGAGTCAGGACTTCTTAGTCTGGCTTAGTCTGCTTCAGGTTTCTCCCCAGCCTGAAGGTCCTGATGGCTGATGTGGCCCAGAGCCCCCCGGGGAGTGGTTGGGGCTACAGGGCAGGGGCCGTCCTTGTGGGGGATTCCTCCAGGCCTGCCTGTCACTCCTTGGCAGCCTAGATTAGAAACAAGTGTGAGGTAAGTGAGATCAGCTGAGCTGGTGGTGTACCTTTCACCGGCCGGACAGTCGCCAGGCTCTCCCTCCTCAGGCAGACTTCCTGGGCTGGACCGGCCCTTCTGTGTGTGCATGGGCAGTGTGCACAAGTGTGTCTACATGGGCTCCTGTGTCCCCAGGACACACGCAGGAGTGTGGCGTGGAACCTGGCACACCGAGAGTCAAATTGCACCCCTGGCACTGACTCTGGGCAACGCCGTCTGTCTGAACCTGAGGGAAAAAATCTGTAAATAAGGGGGTGGATTCAAGACCTGAGGGGTCTCTTCTAGTTCTGAGCCAAAGATCCACGGAACCAGGCTAAATGCAGACATTTGGCCTTTTTTTTCTTCTAAAATTTAACCTGGACACACAGAGGCTTGATCAGCCCCTCGAGGGACAAAGTCATTGTTGAGTCTCCTGAAGGAATTGAGATCCAGAGGCAGAGCTGGGAGGGAGCCAACTTCAGATGGGGAAACTGAGGCACAGAGAAGCAACTGGCCCAGAGTCACATGGGTAGAGCTGAGATTTAAACCTCAGTCTCTGGACCCCCAAATCGGCGATCTCTCTCCATTCCCCAGCCCTCCATGCCCAGTAGTGGAGCCCAAAGAGGAAAGGGCCCATTCCTTCTCCTCTCTTAATGACTTAATGTCCTGTGTGCAGTAGGCTCAGTCATAGCCAGTCCCAGCCTCCCACTTCCCCGTGTGGGGCTGTGAGTCAGAAATTATGGTGGAGTTGAAGAGACAGCAGGGGCTGTGTCTTAGTCATCTTCATGTCTCCCATGGACCATTACCTGAAGTGTTCCTTCAATGTTCCAGCTTGGCTGGTTTTGGGGGGGAGGGGACTCTTGTGACTTGACTTACTGGATTCACTTCTGGATCTCTCTTCCTTCCTGGAGATAAGGAAGAATTCAGCAATGAATCAGGAGGTCATGAATCTTCTTCTTAGTTTTACTGCTAACTCAGTCTTTGCCAAGCCCCTTAATCTTTCTGTGCCTCAGTTTCCCCCTCTGTAAAACACAAGGGATTGGATGAGCCAATTGATTGCTAAGGTTCCTTCCAGTTCTGGCACTCTGAGGCTCCCTGACTTATGAATCAGCTCCTCAGCTACTCCTTGGGAGAAAAAACACCTCTTGAAAAATGATCAGTTTTTGTGAATGTTTGAGTCACATGACCCCAGCCATTCACCTGTTTGGGTGGAAGGAGTGGAAGATTCTGAGATTGACGCGCTGCTCCCCCCATCCCCTGAGATGGAGGGGTGGTCAGACCCCGGGTAAAAAAGCCTTGCTTGGCAACTGCGTCTGTGCCCTCCCAGCTGGCCAGAGTGGGCAGCTTGCGCCATGGTTTGGGACATCTGCCCAGCAACTGGAGAGATGCCCGGGGCGGGGGGGGGGGTCTCTGTCTCATAGCTCAAAGACCTCTTCCTTCATGGCCTGGATATTTTTTTTCCTTCGTCTCTCTGCTGTCCCTTCATCCAGAGCTGGCCCTTTAAAGGAGCTTGGGCAAAGACTCAAACCAGCATTTAGCATGTGATTGATCCCTGGGAGAGCAGCCTGCCCATTAAAAGGGAAGGCAGGAGGCAGCTTAATGAATATTTTAAGGGACAGACCTTGAGCCTGGCCCATCCGGAGGGGCTGGCCCGGAATTGCTCATTCAGCTCGGGACTGAGGCTATTTTTACCCAGGGAAGAACTCCTGGGTCTTGAGCAAGCCAGGGCTGTGCACTCCTTGTCTCTCCGCCCCCACGTTGACAGCCCCTCTATTCCTCTTCCCCCTCCAGCATCCTGTGCCTGAGGATGGTAAGGCCTCTGGAACTCTCCTAGGGGCTCTCCTTCTCAAGGACCCCTTCCCTGCTGGGCAGAGAGTGCCATCTCCTTAACCTTCTGCCTTTAGTAAGTACTTCCTAGGTGCCAAGGTCTCTGCAAAGATCGGGGCGATCTAAAGAGAAGCAAAAATATCCCTTGCCCTCAGAGAGCTTACACTCTGGAGGAACCGAGTCCTTTATGGTCTCAGGTCAGAGCGTGATTGTCCCATAGGAGGAACAATAAATGAACCCATTTGGCCAGAAAATAGAGTTCATTGCTGGGGGCAATCGATGATAAGCCTGGAAAGGTAGGCTGGATGCAGGCTGTAAAACTAAGTGCTCCACCAAGAACTCTCTACTTTTTTTCCCCATAGATGCAACAGTCTCACAGTTCTTAATTAGGACAGACACTCAATCCACATGTGCTGGATGAGGTCATAGGGACCGAGAGGGACAATTAGCTGACCTCTCAAAGCCTCAGTTTCTACAAATGTTAAATTAAAAGGTTAGACTAGATGGCCTCTGAGGTCCCTTGCAGCTCCTGTAATCCCCACCACAGGCCAGCTGGTTCAGGGCAGCCCACTCCCTCTCGTCTGTGTCTCATGGATGGGACAGCTGCGGGGTTGGAGGTGGGGAAAGGCAGGGCAGGAATGTCACCCATGACGTCATTGGCGCTGGGCATGGAGAGTGTTCCTAGGGCCACATCCTGACACCGGTCACTCAGCGGATCCTCACTGAGGATCTCCTGTTTCTTCAGGGTCGGGGCAAACTTTGGAAGATCGGAGGAGACACGAGACTCTGCTTGTGGCTAGCTGTCCATCCTGCTGACAGACAAGGCCCATAGCCCTGAAACCACTGGAGAGGGTCCAATTCAGGCCCCAGTCAAGGGCCAAATCCTTGTCTCCGTTAATGTGGCAGGGGTTCAGAGGACGCCATAGTCCCAGAAGGGATCTCTAGCAGTGAGGGAAGGCCCCTCAGAGGAGGTGAGAGCTGAGTTTGGGCCATGGTTAGTAGTTAGGTAAGTGGAGAAGAGGCAGGAATCTTCTCAGGGAAAGAGGGCACGAGGAAAATTGTGGGCACCATATGTTTGTAGAAGTGTGGAAGTAAGTAGGTCCAACTGAATGAAGCTGAAGCTTTTGGGAGGAAAGAAGAAAGAAGGAAGGAAGGAGGGGAGAGAAGAAGAAAGAAAGAGAAAAGGAAGGAAGAGAAAGAAAAGAAAAAAGAAAGAAAAAGAAAAAAGGAAGTAAAGAGGGGAGAAAAGGGAAGGGAAGGGAGGGAGAAAGAAAGAAAGAAAAGGAAGGAAATGAGGGAGGGAGGGAGGGGGGAAGGGGAAAGAGAGAGAAAAGAAAGAAGAAAGGAAGAAAGGAAATGAGGGAGGGAGGGAGGGGGAGAAGGGGAAAGAGAGAGAAAAGAAAGGAAGGAAGGAAAGAAAAGAAAGAAAGGAAGAAAGAAAGAAAGAAAGAAAGAAAGAAAGAAAGAAAGAAAGAAAGAAAGAAAGAAAGAAAGAAAGAAAGAAAGAAAGAAAGAAAGAAAGAAAGAAAGAAAGAAAAAGAAAGAAAGAAAAAAGAAAAAATACAGACTATTTAGAGCAGCTCTTCTTGTGGTAGCCCAAAATGGGAAATCAAGGCAGTCAAATGAAGTGGAATATTACTGTGCCATAAGAAATGACGAGGACATTGCCAGAGGAGATTGAAAGCTCTCTATAAACTGATGCAGGGTGAAGTGAGCAGAACTGGGAAACAATATTGTGAGAAAACCAGCTTTGCAGGACTTTAGAATTGATCAGCCCACTCACCTCCAGACAGAGGAGGGATGAGCTTCAAATGCAGAAAGACATGCTGAGGGATTGTACAGCTGTGTGTAGGGAGCTTCATTAATTTATTTGTTAGGGGTCTGGAAAGTGGGATGAACTTTTTATGTAAAAAAATCGTGCTTGTTCATGGAACATTTCTTAAAAGTTTTGGGAGAAGAGGAAAGAGGTCCAGGAGTGAGGACTGATCAGTGAGGGGCGAAAGGAGTTGGAAGACAACTAGTGGTGGAGTGATTGGAGCAATGGGCCTGGAATCAGAGACTTAGCAGGTGTGTGGGCAAGTCACTTTTCCTCTGTTTATCGTGTGTGTGTTTATATATGAGGTGTGCATTGTATGCATGTGTGCCGTGTACATATATAAGCAGAGGTATAGGTGGGCATACCTGGATATGTGAGTGTAGGTACATCGTGGGGCCTGGTAGGATGCAGAGGGTGCTTATGTTTGAGTGTGGGGAAGGGATGGGGCTCTCAGGCAACAACAAAATCTTGGAGAGGGGTCCGAGCTGGGAGACTACCTAGGACGCTGCTCCAACAGAAAAACAAAGCCCAGTGATAATGCAGTGGATAATGCAGTGTTTGGGGTCGTGGCGGTGGGGACGGGCAGACCCAATTCCAAGAGGCTGAGGGCAGAGTTTGGTGATGGGTTTGCCTGACCTCCCAATGGGTCATTTCCAGAGCACAACCCAAAGGGTTTGGACATGCTGTCCCACTGGCCACAGGCCAGACCCATCTCCAAGATTGTGTTGTTGCCTGAGAGCCCTGTCCCCTCCACACCACCCTGTGTCACACACGCCAGCCACATGAGAAGTCCTTTTTGCAAGGATGACACAAAACGGTCACTGCCCTTGAGGAGTGGACTCTTTCCTTTTTGGTGGCTCGGGCCCAGGAGGTCTTTGGCGTGGACAGGGAGCCCCTCTGCCTGGCTTCCTTGAAATGTCCAAATGCCAGTTCTGGGGTCACTGGTGCTTTGGTCGTGCTCTGTGCTCCGTGTTCCGGGCTCCAGGCTCTGTGCTCTGTCCTCTGTGCTCCACACTCCATGCTCTACGCTCCATGTTCCTTACTCCTTTTTCCATGCTCCATCCTCCATGCTCTGTGCTCCATGTTCCGTGCTCCTTATTCTGTGCTCCACATTCCATGCTCTGTGCTCCATGCTCCATGTTCCATCCTCCATGCTCCATACTTCATGTTCCATGTTCCGTGCTCTGTGCCCTGTGCACCATGCTCCGTGTTCCGTCCTCCACGCTCCGTGCTGCATGATGGTTGTCCAGGGGCTTGACCGTCGCTTCCTGAGGCATTAAGCGTTTCCATATCTGCATGGGACTTAGAATCAGCAAAACCCGAATTCGGATTCTCCTTCGTGTGCTTACTAACTGTGGTTCCGACAGCAGCCACCTCCTAGGCCTGCTGGGCAGGGTAATGGGCATTTCAGAGTTGGCAAACCTTCCCAAGGCTGGACCTTGTGGCCTTTACCCTATCCTAGGGGCAGGACTGGGGCTGGGGGCCCCCCGGCTCTCAGGGAGGAGGCTTGTGGGCCGGGGCAGGGGCTGCTCCCAGGCCCCCACACCTCCCTGTCTCCGTGGGAGCCATTGCGTGTGGGTTCAGAGCGGCCGGGCAGCGGGCACATGGTTTGCCTATTGTTCTCCCCTCGCTCAGGCTGATCCCAGTCCAGGGTGGGATGGGGTGCCATCCTTCTGGAGCCCCCCCGCTGCAGCTAGCATCCTGCTGTCCCCGCACATGTGCCATGAGCTGTTCTTTTCTGGAGAAAGGAGGGACGGGGGATATATTTAGAAGTGAAGGTGCTGTCAAAACAAACGAGCCAGCAACAAGAGATTTTCAAGCGAGCGCATCGGTGGCAGGTAGCTGGCTCTGGCTCCGTCCCTTCCCCCTGTGCCCTCCCCTGAGCAAACGCAGATCCTGGCAGAGCAGACTGCCTGGGGGGCTCAGCCTTTGCTGCAGAAGGAAGGCTGCGTGTGTGTGTGTGAGTGTGTGTATGAGTGTGAGTGTGTGTGTGTGTGTGTGAGTGTGTGTGTGAGTGTGAGTGTGTGTGTGAGTGTGTGTGTGAGAGTGTGTGAGTGTGAGTGTATGTGTAAGTGTGTGTTCCCGTGGGAACGTGTCTGTGTACATTTATGTGTATGGATGCTTCCTGGCCCAGGGACACAACTACCACCCTCCCCTGCCTTCCCTGCCGACCCTCCCCCTCTGTCAGCTGCCATCGGGGCTCCCATCCATCTTGTACCCAGATGATTTCAGAACAAAAAGAAGAAGAAACATTTCTCTTTAAGAGCCAGGAGCAAGGTCAGGCAGGAAGAACGAGCCCGTCTCCCCGACCCTCCTTCCCCTCCCGCCTTCATTCTGGGGGACAGATGAATGGATAGATGGACGGAGAAGAGGAAGGCGCTCGGAGAGGACTTCCCGCTGTCCGTCTGTCCGTCTCCTCCCCACTTCTGTAGGATGGGGGCCTTGGGGGGCTCCTGGGTGGGGAGGGGGCAGGTAGCTGAGCTGCTTCCACTTCCCTTCAAAGGTACAAGAAACAGGGACTTGTGGGGCATTTCTTCCTTTGTTTCATGACCTCCCGTGTGGGTAATGGCAAGAATCATCCCTTTTCCCCCACAGAGGGGCATAATGATGGAGTTCGGCAGGGTGGGCGCTTCCTCCTGCCCCTGGGGTGCACCCCAGCCCCTCCCACACATTCTGGTCCATGGCTTAGGGTACGTTCTCCATCAAGAGTCTCCTCACTGGACTCTTCCTTTAGAAGAGTCCTAATGTAGGAGCTTACAGTCATGAATCTGGAGCTGAAAGGGACCAAGAGCTCCCAAATCCAACCCTGTGATTTTACACATGAGGAAACTGAGATCCAGGGAGACCAGATGCCCCACAGACAGCAAGCATAGAGAGGGGATTTGAACCCCAGCCCCACTGACTCTTACTGATATCACTCTAGGGCAAGTGTTCTTCTGCCCACTTTACAGATAGGAAACATGAGTCTTGGAGAGCTTCTATCTGAACTCCCTGGCCCCTTGTTGTGGGGCTGAGCGGCCCCGTCCCCTTGTCCAGTTACACACGGCCTCTCAAACACTGTTGGGACGAGGCTAGAGCCGGGGTGCCCTCCCGTACCCCACTTGGAGGCCTTTTCTTCGGCCACGGGGCATTTCCTGTGCACGATCACATAGGTTTTAGAGAGGAACCCGAGAGGTCGTCAGGGCCAGAGGTCACAACACAGGGCCAATGACCCTGCCATGGGTGGCCTGAACCAAATTAAAATATAATTGGGAAATATTTAACAGAACAAATGAAACGAAGTCAACACGGACGATGGTAATGTGGGCTTTTCTGAACCACTCACACCGTGCAGGCATCCCCTCGTGGGGAGTGAGTTTACTGACCCAGCTAGTCACCCCCATCTTTAGGAAACTGAGGCCCAGGAGAGGAAAGTGGCAGGGAGGAGAGCCAAGATTCAGACCCACAACCGCCGATGCCCAAGTCCTGTCCAGGAAGGAGAACCTGTGTCCGTAATACAGGCAGCTAGAAGTAGCAAGAGGCGAATGGTGAGCCAGCCTCGGGTGACAAACACCCCAGCGCCAGCGCTGGCCCCGACCCCTCCGGGTCCTGACTGGGGGACTCTGGAAGTGGCTCCTCTCCAGACCCCCCCCCCCAACTGTTTGCAGACTAAGAGGGAGGCAAGCTCCCAGGTTGCACTAGGAGAGGGAGCATCCTCCTCCAGGAAAGTCTCCAGACCAGTGATGGCCGCGGCCCAGGCCCTGGGCTTCTAAAGAGAAACATAGTAACGCACAACTAAAGAGGGAAATAATGTTCCCTTGCTCTCTCCTCTCTGCAGATATAATGTTTATATTTGTTCACATGACTGATAAAGGCAGCTTTAAGGGTGACTCAGTGGCTAAAGCACTGGATCTGATGCAGCCTCGGATCTAGTTACTGGTTGCGTGACCCTGGACAAGTCACCTAATCTCAGGCTGCCTCAATTTCTTCATCTGTGAAATGGGACTCATTATAGTTCCTACCTCCAAGGGGAATCAACTGAGATCATCGCCAAGTGCTTTAAAGCAAACTTTAAGTGTAAATACTAGGTGTTCGTGTGGCTGTGTGTGAGTCTGTATGGAGAGAGGGGGTAGGAGGACTTGGAGAAGGGGCCCAGCCAGACACGGGAATGACATAAAGCCAGAAAGGGGTGCAGGCGATTGGGGGCTCAACCAGGACGGCTGTGGTTCTGAAGAGGAGGAGGAGGTCTAGGATTAGTACCGGAACCAGAACCAGGACCAGGACCAGAAGCAGGACTAGAGCCAGGACTAGGACTAGGACCAGAACCAGAACCAGGACCAG
>JAJPUD010027108.1:0-15007 GCA_023553655.1 Myrmecobius fasciatus
GGGGTGGGGGGAGGGAAAGGAAAAGCTTGGGAAAAAAAAGTTTTTTTTGCAAAGGTCAATGTTGAAAGGTCACTCATATGTTTTGCAAATAAAAAGCTTTATTAAAAAAAAAAAAGAAAAAAAAAAAAGAAAGTCACCTTTTCACTCCCCCATCTTGGTTCCGCCCCCCCTACTCAATTCTATTTTTAAGGGATATTTTCCTCAATGAGCTTTTGTATCTCCTTTGGTGGCAAAATTTGCATATTAAAGCATCTTCTCCTCATTAGCTTTTTGTTTTTCCTTTTGTACTTCTCTCATTTCTTTCCCTAATTTTCCCTCTATCTCTCTTGCTATAGTCCTTTTTGTGCTCTTGCATGCCTTAATTTTCTTGGAGGCTTTGGATGTAGGAGTTTTGACTTTGTTATCATCTTCTCAATGTCTGCTTTGATTTTCATTATTATCATAATAACTTTCAATGATCAAAAATTTTTTTTTTCTTTTTTGCTCATTTTCCAAGCCTATTACTCTGCTTTTAACTCTTTGTTAAAATAGGGCTCTATTTCCAGGCTGGAAGATGCATTGTCCCAAGCTTTCCCAAGGTATGGTCACATCATGGGGATCCACACATTATAACATTGTGAGGCTCAGGGTCAATATTTGAAAACATTTTCCCATTTTGCATATGGTTACGTTCCCTTAAATTTCTTCATCTTGCCTTCTGGAAACTTGTCATCATGAGAAATCAAATCAGCCTTAGTACTCAGAACTATCAATTCTCTCTCACTCTCTGATTGAAGGATGAAGCAAAAATCTCTTCCTCAAACTTCCATTTGTAGTGGACACTCCAGTCAGCAAACTCATCATTTCCCAAATAGCAATAATTATTTAAATTACTTCACCATACCTCTTGCCCAATTCCTTCTCTACCCTATTAAACTTTCTTTTGGGTCTTATCTTCTCCTATTAGATTATGAACTTGAGGACAGGGGAAATCTTTTGCATTTCTTTCCATCTCTAGCACTTAATATAGGAAGAGCAAATAGTAGGCAATAGATATTTATTAAATAAATTACTCTTCTTGTAATATGAGCACATTTGTCAATTTTTATTAGATCATTAACAAATTTCTGATTTCTAGCATTAAGAAACTCTTCTTGTTGGGACTATTTCGTGATTTCCTAGAAAGGTCACCAGGTTTGTATTGTATCTTGATTTACTAAGCTTCTGGAAGAAGCAATAAAGACTTCAAAGAGATTAAGAGCTGCTTTAAAAAGTTAGCTGAGTACAATACATGATTATTTGCTTGGAAATTTGGATATTGAAACCTCAAACCTTCTTAGTGTATCAAAAAAACCAAAACAAAGCACTTTTCAATAGCAATAGAAGGTGGCAATTATTAAACTGTATTATCTGAATAGTTAAAATTAAACAATTTAAGTGCTGGTATTGAGATATATAGCATTTAGGAATCAAATACTGGTAAATGGCAGAATGTTAATTGAATCCAAAAAGTATTTATTACAGGTATAGATATTGATTTAAATGCTTAAAAAAATTTAAAAATACAGACAAAACACAACAATACTCATTTTCAAACAGTTGTGACAATACTAAATAATAAATAATAAGTGGAAAAAATGATAATAATGTGCATCTACCTTTTTATATTTGGATATGGCAAAAACATTAAAAATATTAAAAACCACATTATATATTCTCTAAAGCTGTTAAACATAAAAAAATCAAAATTATTGCTTGTCATTTATGTTCTTACATTATATTAAAAATGGTAGTGTTCACACTTGAAATGACCAAAAAAGGATTTGGAAAGCAAATTGGCTTTCATAGTTGTGATTTCTCATTCCTTTGAAAATATGCAAAGTGGGATCATAGTGACTAAATGAGTGTGCTTTTAGGCATTTCAACATTTTATTATAACAGTAATTCCTTTTTTTAAAAATCAAGGTGATAAAATAGTGTTCAATTTCATGCAAATAATAATGGATTCAATGAACTTCTAATAAAATACAATAATTTCTGAACATTTTGTTTATATAATATGGAAGAAAAACTTGTGTAAAATGAGGAATTTGGGGATATCTATGTTTCATAGGAATAAAATATTAAAAATCAGGAAGACAAAATAATAGTAATAAAATTCTGAAAACATATAATTCACATTTTCCAAATATCTCTACCTTTCTGTTCAGTATAGACTCTCTTAATGATTTCCTATATTTTATTCAAATATCAAATATGATTTGATGTTTATTTAATAGTAATAATTTACTTTGCTAGGCATTATTATAGAATATTTAATTTCAAAAACCTTTGCCTTATCTAAATTACTATTCAATTGAGAACACACAAATTGAGAAGGCAAAGAAGGGTGGGGCAGAGCAAGAGAAATACAATTACTGGAATAAGATAAAATAACAATCTAAACAAAGAGTGTGTTGCTTAAAGAAGTTAAATCAAACATTATTAACATATGAAAAATATCATTTAGTCATTTAAAAAAAACTTATGTTTGGTTTCAGAAAGACTCAATTGTGATCCTACCTTTTGACTTTGCACAAATTAGTAAATCTCTCTTACACTCTCCTTCTGTATAAAACTGGAATAAATATACTTGTTCTCAGATGTTCACTGGGTTGTTGTAAAGAAAGTGCTTTATAAGCCTTGATAATGTGTTCTATTTTTTCTACTACTTTATATTTTGGATGCTTTAAGACAATGCCTGCCTTATAGTAGGAATTCAATAAATGCTAGTGAACTTACTTTATCAGCATAAGCTATTATAATCAGTGAATCCTAAGAGGACTGATTTGGCCCTTTTAATGGAATTATCCAGTTAAAAAATCACTAATCAATCACAAATAAGAAACCAATTACCTTAAGCAAATATAAAATAGCTTATACATATATACCTAGTCTTCCTCTACTTCTTTTTTTTTTTTTTTTTTTTGCTTTTTGCTGAGGCAATTAGGGTTAAGTGACTTGCCCAGGGTCACACAGCTAAGAAGTATCTGAAATCAGATTTGAACTCAGGTCCCCCTGACTTCAGGGATGGTGCTCTAACCACTGCACAACCTAGATGCCCCTCTACTTTCTTAAATATATGAGCTAACAAATAAAATAAGAGCCCACATATGTTATTTGATTTTCATAAAAACTCTATGAGTTTCTTTTTAAAAGAACAAATTTTCATTTTACAAATGAGGAACATGAGAGGTTGTGAGTATGGCAAAACAGTTAATAAGCAAGATTGTATTTAAGTTCAAATTTTCTGACTCTGGGCTGAGCAATGCAGCTTCTTTGATCTTATAGCTAGATATATAAAGGTGTCAGTTTGATAGTATGCCATGTTGTAGAAGAGATTATCATTGTGCTATCCTGGCGAAACAGAAGGTCAAACAAAGTTCCCTTCAGTTGGAAAATCCTCAGTCTTAGTCCAGAGAACATATTTAACTCTTAGTTATCCAAGCAACAGATTAATTATTGTAAGTTTACAGGTTTCCCCAATATGGGGATGAACTACATAGCAAAGATTTTATCCACAATACCTGGTGAGGCCATGAGAAGTCTTTAATACTACTTGATGATGCCAAAATGAAATCTCCTATCATTGAGATACTGAAGTTGATACAAAGAAATGAAGTGGATAGGCCAAGAAAAGTTACTAAAATATAGAGAAGAAAAAGTATTACATTGTGAATGCAGGCAGCCAAGCATCTTTACAGTAGGAAGGGAATTTTCAAAACCAGGGAGTTTCCCATCTTATTTAAGAAAAGTAAATGGAAGACCTAGAAGGTTTATAAGACTTGTTCAAGGTACAGAGGAAATAACTGGAACAGAAAGCGAACCAAACATTTCTGTCTCCAATTCTCTATTTTATTTCATTGTGCCACATGGAAAAATTCCTCAACTAACCATCTTTGTCCCTCACATTTAGTACATAGCATAGCTAATATAATGGAAAGAAGATTGTAAATGTCTATTTAATTGCCAAAAGTTCTTTAGCAATTAAGTGCTAATTTGTAGATAGTATTAAAATGCTCATGAAAAAGTGAACTGACAATTATGTCAGTCATTAAAAATTTATTAATTGATTTTTATGGACAGCAAAGTGGCCCAGTGGAAATCAAAGCAATAGGGTTGAAGTCAGGAGCATCTGAGTTGAAATCAACCTTAAGACCCTCACTAGCTGTGTGGTCCTGGGCAAGTCTGTTAATATTGCTTCAGTTCTTCATTTGTAAATGAGCTGGAAAAGAAAATAGCAAAACACTCCAGTATCTTTGCAAAAAAAAAAAACCCAAAAAACAAAACAAAACAAAACAAAACAAAAACAAAAAAACATTAAATGGAGTTGAAATGTCCAGGTGAGAGAAAATACAGAACAGCCAAAATAAATGGATTTTAAGAGCATTTATTAGCTGGCCAGCTAATAATTTTTTTGGGGGGGTGGGAGGGAACTTCTCTGCCAGAGTTTTTTTTTAATGACTAAACTATGACCACTAAACTTTTATTCCAGTTATTCTGACCTGATTATGTCCTTCTCTCACCACACTCCCGTGACTTTTTCTCAGTTCGTCTTTGTTTTCAACCTGCTCTAGATTTACCACCAGAAAACTGTTCCAAAAGAGATAAAGCACTGTTCTATAATTTACCTGATTAGCAATGAAATAGTTCTAATTCAGTCATTTAAAATGCTAAATGTTTTTTTGTTCTTTTTTTGGGTTATGTGCTTTTATTTTTATTTTTATTTGAATTTATTAATATTTTTTATTTGCAAAACATATGTATGGGTAATTCCTAAACATTAACACTTACAAAGCTTTCTGTTACAAATTTCCCCCCCAACCCCCCAACCCACCCCGAGATAGCAGGATATCCACAACATGATAATTATGTTAGAATACTTGAATCAAATATATGTATAGTTATTACCACACATCATTTTTTTTCAGGAGAAATCGTATCTATAAGAAAGAATAATCTGATAAAGGAAATACAATGCAAGCAAACCTCAAGAGAGAATAAAATGTTATGTTGTGGTCCACATTTCACATCCTTCTCTCTGGGTGTATATGGCCTTCTTCACTGAACAATTGGAATTGGTTTGAAACATTTCATTGTTGAAGAGAGGCATGTCCCTTAGAACCGATCCTCTTATAGTACTGCTGTTGCCGTGTACAACGATCTCCTGGTTCTGCTCATCTCACTCAGCATCACTTCATACAAGTCTCTCCAGGCCTCTCTGAAATCGCCCTGCTGGTCGTTTCTTACAGAGCAATAATATTCCATAACATTCATATACCATAATTTATTCAGCCACTCTCCAATTGATAGGCATCCATTCAGTTTCCAGTTTCTAGCCTCTACAAAAAGAGCTGCCACAAACATTCTTGCACATGTGGGGTCTTTTCCTACTTTTATGATTTCTTTGGGATATAAGCCCAATAGAATCACTGCTGGGACAAAGGGTATGCATAGTTGTGATAACTTTTTGAGTGTAGCTCCAAATTGCTCTCCAGAATGGTTGGATAGGTTCACAGCTCCACCATCAATGCATCAGTGTCCCAGTCTTCCCACATCCCATCCAACATTCATCGTTATCTTTTCCTGTCATTTTAGCCAATCTGACAGGTGTGTAGTGGTACCTCAGAGTTGTCTTAATTTGCATTTCTCTGAACAATAGTGATTTGGAGCACCTTTTCATATGATTATAAATACTTTGAATTTCATCATCTTAAAATTGTCTGTTCATATCCTTTGACCATTTATCAATTGGAGAATGGCTTGAATTCTTATAAATGTGAAATAATTCTCTATATATCTTAGAGATGAGACATTTATCAGAACCCTTAGATGTAAAGATGATTTCCCAATTTGATGCTTCCCTCCTAATCTTGTCTGCATTAGTTTTGTTAGTACAGAAACTTTTTAACTTAATATAATCAAAATTATCTATCTGGTGTTCAATTAAGAGTTCCAGATCTTACTGCTGAACTTTATTGGTAATATATAAAAATGCTGATGATTTATGTGGATTAATTTTGAATCCTGCAACTTTACTAAAGTTGTGAATTGTTTCTAGTAGTTTTTTAGTTGAGTCTCTAGAGTTCTCTAAGTATACCATCAAGTCATCTGCAAAGAGTGATAATTTGGTTTCTTCATTACCTACTCTAATTCCTTTTATCTCTTTTTCTTCTCTTATTGCCAAAACTAACATTTCTAAGACAATATTAAATAGTAATGGTGACAGTGGACAGCCTTTTTTCACTCCTGATCTCATTGGGAATGTTTCTAGTTTGTCTCCATTACATATGATACTTGCTGATGGTTTTCAGTAGATGCTACTAGTCATTTTAAGGAAAAGCCCATTTATTCCTATACTCTCTATTGTTTTTAATAGGAAGGGGTGTTGGATTTTTATCAAATGCTTTTTCTGCATCTATGGAGGTAATCATATGGTTTTTGTTAGTTCGGTTATTAATATAATTGATTATGCTGATAGTTTTCCTGATATTCAACCAGCCCTGCATTCTTGGTATAAATCCTACTTGGTCATGGTGTATTATCCTGGAGATAACTTTCTGTAATCTCGTTGCTAAAATCTTATTTAAAATTTTTTGCATCAATATTCATTAGGGAAATGGGTCTATAGTTTTCTTTCTCTGTTTTCACCCTACCTGGTTTAGCTATCAGCACCATATCTGTATCATAGAAGGAATTTGGTAGTATACCTTCTGTCCCTATTTTTTCAAATAGTCTGTATAGTATTGGAATTAATTGTTCTTTGAATGTTTGGTAGAATTCACATGTAAAACGAACTGGCCCTGGAGATTTTTTCTTAGGGTGTTGATTAATAGCTTGTTCTATTTCTTTTTCTAAAATGGGGCTATTTAAATAATTTATTTCCTCTTCTGTTAACCTGGACAATCTATATTTTTGTAGATATTTCTCCATTTTATTTAGATTATCGAATTTATTGGCATAAAGTTGGGCAAAGGAACTCCTAATTATTACTCTAATTTCCTCTTCATTGGAGGAAAGATCTCCCTTATCATTCTTGAGACTAACAATTTGATTTTCCTCTTTCCTTTTTCTGAGCAAATTAACTAAAGGCTTATTTATTTTGTTGGTTTTTCATAACACCAACTCTTAGTTTTATTGATTAATTCAATAGTTTTCTTATTTTCAATTTTATGAATCTCACCTTTTATTTTAAGAATTTCCAATTTGGTATTTAATTGAGGGTTTTTAATTTGCTCTTTTTCTACTTTTTTTTAATTGTAGCCCTAATTCATTGATCTTCTCTTTCTCTATCTTATGCAAATAAACATCTAGAGATATAAAGTTACCCTTTATATCCCCTTTGGTCGTATCCCACAAATTTTAGTATGTTGTCTTATTATTGTTGTTCTCTTGGATGAAATTATTGATTGTGTCTTTAATTTGCTCTTTCACCCATTCATTCGTCAGGATTAGATTATTTAAATTCCAATTAGCTTTTGGTGTATTTTCTCCTGGCCTTATATCACATGTGAGTTTTATTGCATCATGATCTGAAAAGGATACTATTTCTGCTTTTCTGCATTTGATTTTGAGGTTTTTATGCCCTAACACATGATCAATTTTCGTATAAGTTGCATGAACGCCTGAGAAAAAAGTATACTCCCTTCTATCACCATTCTATTTCCTTCAGAGATCTATCATACCTAACTTTTGTAACACTTTGTTTACCTCCCTAATTTCTTTCTTATTTATTTTGTGGTTTGATTTATCTAATTCTGAGAGAGCAAGGTTGAGATCCCCCACTAGTATAGTTCTACTGTCTATTTCTCCTTGCATCTCTGTTAGTTTCTCCTCTAGGAATTTGGATGCTATACCACTTGGTGCATATATGTTTAGTATTGATACCGCTTCATTGTCTATGGTACCCTTTAGTAAAATATAGTTTCCTTCCTTATCTCTTTTAATTAGATCTATTTTTGCTTTTACTTGATCTGAGATAAGGATTGCTACCCCTGTTTTTTTTGGTTCACTTGAAGCATAAAATATTCTGCTCCAGCCTTTTACCTTCATTCTGTATGTATCTCTATGTTTTAAGTTTGTTTCTTGTAAACAACATATTTTAGGATTCTGGCTTTTAATCCAGTCCGCTATCTGTTTCTGTTTTATGAGAGAGTTCATCCCATTCACATTCACCGTTAAAATGACTATATCTATATTTCCTGCCATCTTATTTACCCAAAGTTATATTTTTCTCTTCCATTTCCCCTTACTCCCTTCCCCCCTCCCCAGTATTTTATTTTTGATGACCACCTCCCTCTAACAGTCCTCCCCCCTTTAGAACCCTTCCTCTTTTATACACCTTTCCCCTAATCCTTCTATTAATTTATCCCTTTCTTTTCCTCCTTTCCCTCCTACTTCCCTATACAGAGGGCCAAGTTTTTCCCTGAAATCAAATGTGTGTGTTATGCTTTTTTAGAGCCCAATCTAATGTGAGTAAGATTTACACAATACTCATCACCCTTCCTTCTTTCCCTCAATTATATTAGATTTTCTGTGTCTCTTCATGAGACTTTGCCTTATTTTATTTCCTTTTTTTTACTTTATTTTACCTCCTTTCCCCTCCTCCCCCTTTTTTTTACATTATGATATACCTTCCACCTCTAATTTCTTTTCGATTATTATCAAAGTAAAATCAAATTATACCCCCATTCTTTAAGGACACCCCTAGTAGATATATAGTTCTTGAGAGTTCTTTCCTTTTTACCTTTTTATGCTTCTCTAGAGTTCTGTGTGTGGAGATCAAATTTTTTGTTCAGATCTAGTCTTTTCATTAGAAATAGGTGAAATTCTCCTGTATCATTGAATGATCATCTTCTTCCCTGGAAGATGATGCTCATTCTAGCTGGATAGCTTATTCTTGGCTGTAATCCAAGTTCTTTTGCCTTTCGGGAATATCTGATTCTAGGCTCTTCTACCCTTCAATGTGGAAGCTGACAGATCCTGTGTAATTCTAATGACAGTTCCCCAGTATTTGAACTGTTTTTTTTTTTTGTAGCAGGTTATAATATCTTTTCCTTGGTGTGAGGGTCCTGAAATTTGGCCACGATATTCATTGGGGTTTTAATTTTTGGTTCTCTTTCAGGAGGTGATTGGTGAATTATTTCAATACCAACTTTGCCTTCTGATTCTAAAACATCAGGGCAATTCTCTTTCATGATTTCCTGGAAGATAGCATCAAGGTTCTTTTTTTCATTGTGACTTTCAGGGAGTCCAATAATTCTTAGATTGTCTCTTCTGGATCTGTTTTCCAAGTTTTCCAAGTTTTTCCTGGGAGGTATTTCATATTTTCTTCTATTTTTTAATTTTTTTGTTTTTGTTTGACTGATTCTTGAAGTCTTGTTGAGTCATTCATTTCAATTTGTTCAATTTTAATTTTTAAGGTATTATTTCCTTCAATTATCTTTTTTAGCTCCTTTTGTAACTGGCCAATTGAATTTTTTGGTTCATTGCATTCTTTTTGCATTTTGCCAATTTTATTTTTCAGTGAATTGTTGTCTTTTTCCAATTCACTAATTTTGTTTTTCAGTTAATTGTTATCTTTTTCCAAATCACTATTTTTATTTTCTAGTGAGTTGGTGACTTTTTCCAATTCACCAATTTTGTTTTTCAATGAATTATTTTCTTTTACCAATTCACTATTTTTGTTTTTCAGTGAATTGTCTTTTTCCAATTCACCAGACTTATTTTCCAGTTTTTCACATTTCTGTTGTAGGGCGATGTTTCCTTCTTGCACTGCTCTCAATTTATTTCCCCAATCTTCTTCTAGCTCTCTTTTGAGATTCTTTATGCAATCTTCCAGGTAAGCCTTCTGAAAGGGAGACCAGCTTAAGTCCACCTTTGTGGCTTTATCTGGGACTGTTTTCAGAATCTCAGGATCTGGGGACTGCTCTAGTTTCTCTCCGTAAAAGCTGTCTATGGTGAGAGCTCTCTTCTTCTTGCTCATGATGTTTAGCTGAGGCATCAGTCACCACCAGGGAATTTTGCAGCAGCAGCAGCAGCAGCAGTGGCAGCAGCGGCAGCAGTGATTTCAATTTGCCCTGGGGCAATTTGCCAAGTTGACTTCAGGTCTGGGACTGATCTGGCTAGATCTGCACTAGGACCACCCTTTCAGCTGCTCTCAATCCACCCTTTATCAAAGGTAGACCTGCCAAAGCACCTGCCCGCAAGCAGAGAGAAGTGGCCCAAGCATCTCCCAGGGACTTCCTGGAAGCCCAAAATCTTCTGGTCCGTCCCAGCCCTGGACTCGCACCCCGGCTGCACACTGCCGTCTGAGCGCTGGGAACTGCTCGATCCCCTGCCTGTCTAAAACTGACTTCAGAAGTTCTTTCAAAGTAGATGTTTGATAGAAGTGGGTTGTCTTCCAAGTGTTTGGTGGCGCCCTCACTCCAGAACCAGTTTGGAGGCTCAATTTGTCTGGGTCTGAGGGAAGGTCTCAGGAGCTCACAGAGAACACTGTCTGCAGTTCGCCGTCTTGGCTCCACCCCCCTCTGCCAGAGTTTTAAAGATAGCCAAACTTTTCTATGCCTTTCTAATTAGTGCAAACTCAACTCCAATAAGAAATTAAAAACCAGAAGCAGTTCTTTGAAACTCTTTAAAGTTTTTCAAAAAGTACTTCAGGGGCCCTACCCCTTGGAGAGCCATGGACTCAGAATTTCCCATTTCAGTAGACACCATCATACTCAAAACAGAAAGAGACAAATAGACACACAGTTCTGGAACATAGACAGACAAACTAGGCAGAAAAACCAGGGTACTCCACGTGGCGTCCCACAGAGGCTCGTAGGGGGTACTTGATGCTGTGACCAGTATACCCCCCCTAAAATTCAGAGTACTTACCAGAAGCAGAACTGGTTTTCCAGAATACTCAGTGCCAATTCGAATCAATTTGGGTCTCACTCTCCCAGTCCACAGGAGATTATTAGAGTCCGAGTGGAGGAACATCTCTCATTGGCCACCCCCTAGAATCTGTAACCTCCCTCGACCTCCAGGGAGATGGACTGGTTGTCAAACCAGGCCAAAGGCTATCTTGCTGGGGCCTCCAGTGAAATGCCCAGGCATGAGAAAATATATGACAGCCAAAATAATTGGATTTTAAGAGGGTTTATTAGCTGGCCAGCAACTGAACCCTATCAGTGCAAGACAAGGGGGTCAGTCCTGAGGACTTTTAGGGACACCTATTTATGGGAGAAAATCACAATAATGTTTAGAAACATTTATCACATTAAAAATTCCTTTCCCAGACAGGTGGTGAAGTGTAACAGGGAGCCAACTTTAATTTAAATTCTATATTCGTTAAGTAGTCAAGGTTTTTGGTTATAGATAACATAGTACATCTGGAGGCCTTGTGGACCAGCATCTTGGAACAAGAGATATCACCTACATTGGGGAGTAAAGAACTGGTAGCACAGGAGCAGCTAGGTGGTGCAGTGTATAGAGCACCAGCCCTGAAGTCAGGAGGACCTGAGTTCCAATCTGGTCTCAGACACTTAACACTTACTAGCTGTGTGACCCTGGCCAAGTCACTTAATCCCAATTGATTGAGCAAAAAGCAAAAAAAAAAAGAACTGGTGACACAGTTCTTCAGACAGAATTCAAGTAACATTCTCATAGTCTCATGAGTGCCCAAGCAGTTTAAGGGACAGCATCCATTTTACCTACAGTGTCCATTTCAGAGTCATAAAAAGTAAGACATGACTGGAATAACTTAATAATCAAAATAGGAAAGGCAAAAGAGAATAACCAATGGTCAATTTAAAAAAAATCTTTCTTTTTAGTTAAGTGAATTGAGTCTCATATTCAACTGAATTGTATTTTTAATATGATTCCATATCACTAAAATGCAATGGATTAAATATAATTGATAGGTAGGACTTAGGAGTCAAGCAACTAATGACAATTGATTTTGTTTCATAAACAAAGAATTATAAATATTTATTCACCTTTAAAAAATCTTATCCATTTGACTTGTTTTCTAGCTTGTAACAAAATGTGATAAAGCTTTATATAATACAGACATGCATTTCAACAACATTTACTGTAAGATGAAAAACTGAAATTAAATTTCACAGATTTTCATGTGGTGCATTTCCAGAGCTTTATATAGGATTATGATTACCTTTACATAATATTAGATTACTGAGATGTACTGAGCCCTTTGTTAAAGGTTCACCATTTGTTTGTGAGAATTAGTTCCGTTTCATTTTCAAAAATTCTATATATTTTCAAAGCACATTGCATTAGGAATCATGGTGGAAGAGAAAAATCAGAGCAAAAGGGAAAAAAAAACATGGGAGAAATAGGAAAGAAAGAGAAACAAAAGAAATAAGCATTATATTCAGGTTCCACAGTTCTTTTTCCGGCTGCAGCTGGCATTTTCAGTCAAAAGTATTGAAATTGTTTTGGATCACTGAATCATTGAGAAGAATCAAATCTTTCATAGTTGATCATCACACATTCTTGCTGTTATTGTGTATAATGTATTTCTGGTTCTGCTTGTTTCACTTAGCCTCAGTTTCTTTCCAAGCCTTTCTAAAATCAGTTTGTTCCTAATTTTCATAAAACAATAATATTCCATTACCTTCATATACCACAAATGTTCACCCAATTGATGGACAAAAACTAATTTTTCAATTTTTTGTTATCACAAAAAAGCTACTATAAACATTTTTGTGCATGTGTGTCTTATTCCCTCCTTTATGATTTTCTTGGGGTTCAGATCTAGTAATGGCACTACTGTGTCAAAGGGTATGCACAATTTGATAGCCCTTTGGACACAGTTCCAAATTGCTATTCTTAATGGTTAGATCATTTCACAACTTCACCAACAATGTATCAGTATGTCAGTTTTCCCATATCTTCTCCAACATTTCTCATTATCTTTTCTTATCACCTTATCCAATCTGAGAGTTTTGAGGTGGTACCTCAGAGTTGTTTTAATGGAAATTTCTCTAGTAGTGATTTAGAGCATTTTTTCATATAACTATAAATGGCTTCAATTTTCTCATTTGAATTGACCATTTTTTTTTACCATTAATCAATTGCTGAATGGCTTGTATTCTTACAAATTTGGTATAGTTCTTTATTTATTTTAGAAGTGAGAACTTAAATATAAACACTGGTTGTAAATATTTTTCCCAGATTTGTACTTTCCTTTTAATATTGTTTCTGTTGGATTTGTTTGTGAAAAAATTTGAATTTAATATACTCAAAGTTGATTTTGCTTTCATAATATTTTCTAGTTCTTGCTTTATTATACATTCCCCTCCCCTCCAAAAGTTTCAGAGGTAAACTACCCCTTGTTTTCCCATATCACCGTAAATTCCCAAATCATGTACCTTATTTTTGTTTCAGGTGTGAAATGTAGATCTATGCTGAATTTTTGACTATTATTTTCCAGTTTTCTCAGCAATTTTTTGTCAAAAAGTGAGTTCTTATCCCAGAAACTGGAGTTTGGGGGTTTATCTTATACTAGAATGACTATAGACTTTGATTATTTTGTCTTATGTATCTAACCCATTCCACTGATCCACCTCTCTGTTCCTTAGCCAGTACCAAATGGTTTTGATTTTACAATAAAATTTTAGATCTGGTATTGCAAAGCCACCATATTTTTTTCATTAATTTTATTGATATTGTTGAGATTTTTTTACAGATGAATTTTTTCATTACTTTTCTAGTTCTATAAAATAATTTTGGAAGTTTATTGGTATAGCACTGAACAAGTACAACAATTTAGGCAGAATTGTCCTTTTCTATTAAATGAGCTCATTTTACCAATTATTTATCAATTGATACCTTTCCATTTGTTCAGATTTGACTTTAATTGTATGAGAAGTGTTTTGTAATTGTGTTAATATAGTTTTGGGTTTTTGTCTTGGCATATCAACAGCCAAATATTTTATTTTTTACTGCAGCTATTTTATTGTATTATTATTTTTTATTAAAGCATTTTATTTGCAAAACATATGCATGGGTAATTTTTCAACAATGACACTTGCAAAGCTTTTTGTTACAAAATTTTTTCCCTCCTTCCCCTCACCCCTTCCCCTAGATAGCAAGAAGTCTAATACATGTTAATTATATTAAAATACTTGACAAATTGGATATGTGTATACATATTTATATAGTTATCTTGTTGTATAAGAAAAATCCCATCTATAAGAAAAAAATCTGAGAAGAGAAACATAATGAAAAAAAACATCATTACAGAGCAAGAAAATGGTATGTTATGGTCCACCCTCAGATCCCATAGGCCTCTCCCTCACTGTATATGACTTTCTTCATCACTGTACAACTAGAACTTGTTTGAAACATCTCATTGTTGAAGAGAGTCATGTCCATATGAATTGATCATTATATAGTCTTATTGTTGTCTTGTATATGGATTTCCTACTTCTGCTCATTTCACTAAGCATCAGTACATGCAAGTCTCTACAAGCCTCTCTAAAACCATCCTGCTAGTTATTTCTTACACGAAAATGGTATTCCATGATTTTCATGTACCACAACTTATTTTTTTTAATTTTTATTTTATTTGCATAACATATGTGTGGGTAATTCTTCAACAATAACCCTTACATAGCTTTCCATTACAAATTTTTCCCCCAACTCACCACCCCTCCCCTAGATGGCAGGATATCCACTACATGTTAATTATGTTAAAATATTGGCAAATCGAATATATGTATACATATTTCCAAACTTATCATTGGTGTGCAAGAAAAATCTTATCTATACAAACGATATATCAGATAAAGGAAACACAATGTAAGCAAACATCAATCAATGAGTATGAGAATGTTATGTTGTGGTCCACATTTCGCATCCCTCTCTCTGGGGGTATATGGCTTACTTCAGTGAACAATTGGAGGTGGTTTGAAACATTTCATTGTTGAAGAGAGCCATGTCCATCAGAATTGATCGTCATATAGTACTGTTGTTGCCGTGT
>JAJPUD010027109.1:0-15845 GCA_023553655.1 Myrmecobius fasciatus
CAGAAAATCTTGTGTGACTGTTGAGCCACAGTATTTTAGTTATTCTTTTTGGTTGCTTGAAACATAATCGCTTTTCCAGTGAAGCTCTCAGATGTATCTATGATTTTCCTTGGATTTTTCATTCTGGAATCTCTTTGAAGAGATAATGAATGAATTCCTTTGTATTCCATTTTACTCTCTGGACAGCTATCAGTGAAGTTTTCCTTAATAATTGCTTGGAAGAAGATGATTAGGCTCTCATAAAAAATCATGGCTCTCACATAATCCAATCAATTTAAAATTCTCTCTTCTTTATCTGTTTTCCAGAGCACCTGTTTCTTGAATGAAGTATTTCACATTTTTTCCCTATTTTTAACATTTTTTAAAAATTTTTCTTTTATTATTTCTTAAAGTTTTATGGAGTCATTAGCTTTATTCTACCCAATTTCTAAGGATTTTCTTCAATGATTTTACAATTTAAAAATTCTGCCTTTCAAAAAGTTCTTCAGTATAGTTAAGTACCTCCTTTTCATCTGGCCTATTTTTCTTTTGAAGGGATTTTTTTCTGTGAATTTTTACCTCTTTTACTATTAGACCAATTCTATTTCAAGTTGCTATTTTTGTTTAAATTTTTTGAACAAGTTGTTAAATCTCTTCTCATATTTTTGATATCTCTCTCTCTCTCTCTCTCTCTCTCTCTCTCTCTCTCTCTCTCTCTCTCTCTTTTACCATCGTTTCCTCTACTATTGCTGATGTTCCTGCATTCTTGTGAACACTTGGAGTTATAGACAATTTCTGTGGACTTCGTTGGTTGTTTTATCATTGATTCATGGTGTACCTTGAATTTAAAAATCCAATTTTAGGTGTTATTTTAAAATTAGTTGAAGTGACATGTTTTAAGAATTCAGCTATAAAAGCTGAGGGAATTTTTTTTTTAAATTAACGCTTTTTATTTTCAAAATAAGTACAAGGAAAATTTTGGACATTCACTCCTACAAAATCCAGTGTTCTAATTTTTTCCCTCCCTTCCCCCACTCCCTCCCTAATAGGCATGTGATTCAATATATGTTGAAAATATGCCATATGCAATTCCTCTATATGTATTTCCACAAATATTATGTTTCTCTAGAAAAATAAGATCAAAGAGGGAAAAAATGAGAGAGAAAACACAATGCAGGCAAACAACAACAAATAAAGTGAAAATACTATGTTGTCTACTACATTGTTCCCACTGTCCTCTCTCTGGGTGTAGATGGCTTTCTTCATCACATAACCATTAGAACTGGTCTGAATCACTTCATTGTTGATGACAGCCATGTCCAACAGAATTGATGGCTTTATAATTTTGTTGATGTGCACAATGATCTCCTAGTTCTTCTCATTTCACTTAGCATCAGTTCATCTAAGTCTTTCCAGGTATCTCTGAAATAAACCTTCTGATCATTTTTTATAAAATAATAATTTCCCATAACTTTCATATACCATAGCTTGTTCAGCCATTTTCCAAATGATGAACATCCACTCAGATTCCAGTTTTTTAGCACTACAAAAAGGGCTGTCAGAGACATTTTTGTGTAGGTTCCTTTCCTTCCTTTATGATCTCATTGGGATACAGATTTAATAGAAACACTGCTGGATCAAAGAACATGCACAGTCTTTTGGACATAATTCCAAATTGCTCTCCTGAATGATGGAATCAGTTCACAACTCCACCAACAATGAATTAGTGTCCCAGTTTTACTGCATCCCCTCTCACATTCACCATTATATTTTCACGTCATTTTAGTCAATCTGAGAGGTCCGTAATGGTACCTCCAGGTTTTCTTAATTTGCATTTTTCTGATCAATAATGATTTAGAGAACCTTTTCATGTGACTAGAAATGGTTTTAATTTCTTCATCTGAAAATTGCCTGTTCATATCCTTTGAGTATTTATCATTTGGAAAATGACTTGTATTACTATAAAATGAGTCAATTCTCTATATATTTTAGAAATGAGGCTTTTCTCAGAAGCCTTAAATGTAAAAATGTTTTCCCCATTTACTATCCTTCTAATCTTTTCTTCATTGGTTTTATTTCTACAAAAACATATTAACTTCATATAATCAAACATCCATTTTGCATTCCATAGTATGCTGAAGTTCTTCTATGGCCACAAATACTTGCTTCCTTCACAGATCTGAGAAATAAACTAATCTTTGTTCTTCTAATTTGCTTGTAAAATCACTCTTTATATCTAAATCATGAGCTCATTTCACCTTATATTGATATATGGTGTTAGATGTGCATCAATGTCTAGTTCCTATCATACCAATTTCCACGTTTACCAGTAGTTTTTGTCAAATAGTGAGTTCTTGTTGCAAAAGCTGGGGTCTTTGGAATTGCCAAACACTAGATTACTTTAGTCATTGACTGTTTTACCCTGAGAACCTAACCTACTCCAGTAATCAACTACTGTATTTCTTAGCCAGTACCAGATGGTTTTGATGACTGCTGCTTTATAATATAGTTTTAGATCTGGCACAGCAAGGCCACACTTATCAGACTTTTTTTCAATAATTCCCTTGAAATTCTTGACATTTTTTTCTTCCAGATAAACTTTGCTTCTATTTTTTCCAAGTCTGTACAATAATTTCTTGGGAGTTTGATTGGTATGGCACTAAATAAGTAAATTATTTTGGGTAGTATTGTCATTTTTATTATATTTGCTCAGCATGAGAACTTGATATTTTCTAACTGAATAGGTCTGACTTTATTTGTGTGGAATGTATTTTGTGATCATGTTAATATAGTTTCTGACTTTGCTTTGGCAGATAGACTCCCAAATATTTTATATTATCATTATTTTTTAATGGAAATTCTCTTTGTATCTCTTACTGCTGGACTATCTTGGTAATATATAAAAAAGCTGATGATTTATGTGGATTTTTTTTGTATCCTACAACTTTGCTAAAGTTATGAATTATTTCTAGTAGTTTTTAAATAGATTCTCCAGGATTTTCTAAGTATACCATCATATCATCTGCAAAGAGTAATAATTTGGTTTACTCCTTACTTATTCTAATTCCTTTAATCTCTTTTCCTTCTCTTATTGCCAAAGCTAGCATTTGTAATACAACATTGAATAGCAGCAGTGATAGTGGGCAATCTTGTTTCACCTCTGATCTTAATGGGAATGGTTGTAATTTCTCCCAATTACATCTGATGCTTGCTGATGGCTTTAAATAGATATTATTGATCATTTTAAGGAAAACTCCATTTATTCCTATGATGTTTAGTGTTAATAGGAATGGGTGTTTGATTTTTTTCAAATGCTTTTTTTCTGCATCTATTGAAATAACCATGTGATTTAATTAGTTTAATTAATGATATAGTGAATTTTGCCCTGAAGTCAGGAGGATCTGAATTCAAATCTGGGCTCAGACACTTAATACTTCTTAGTTGTGTGACATGGGAGAAGTCACTTAATATCAATTGCCTCAGCAAAAAATAGAAATAAAAATAAAACGATTTTTGCATCAATATTCATTGGGGAAATTGGTCTATCATTTTCTTTCTCTGTTTTGATCCTACCTGCTTTAAATATCAGCACCATGTCTGTGACAGAAAAAGGATGTGTAGAATTCTTTCTTTCCCAGTTTTTCCAAAGATTTTGCATAATATTGGAAATAAATGTTTTTAAAATGTTTGGTAGAATTCTTATGTAAATCCATCTGGCCCTGGAGATTTTTTTTTCTTAGGGAGTTGATTAATACCTTGTTCAATTACTTTTTCTAACATGGAATTATTTAAGTAATATTTTTCTTCTTTTGTTAATCTTGACAATCTACATTTTGTATATATTCATCCATTTTTCTTACATTATGATATTTACTGGCATACAATTGGACAAATTAATTCCTAATTATTGCTTCAATTTCCTCTTCATTGGTGGAAAGTTCATCTTTTTCATTTTTATACTAGCAATTCGATTTTCTTCTTTCCCTTTTCTCATCAAATTAACTAAAGCTCTAAGTTTCTTCTTGCAGCTCTCTTAACTTCTCCTCTACAAGTTTGGATGCTATATAACTTGGTGCATATATGTTTAGTATGGATATTACTTCATTATCTATGGTACCCTTTAGCCAGCTATAATTTCCTTCCTTATCCCTTTTAATTGGATCTATTTTTGCTTTTCCTTGATCTGAGATCAGGATTGCTACCCCTGCTTTTTTTTTTTTTTTTTTTACTTCACATAAAGCATAATAGATTCTGCTCTAGCCTTTTACCTTTATTCTAAATGTATAACTCTGCTTTAAATGTGTTTCTTGTAAAAACATATTGTAGGATTCTGGTTTTTAATCCCATTTTCTATCCACTTCTATTTTATGGGAGTGTTTATCCCATTCAAATTTCAAGTTAAAATGATTATTTCTATATTTCCTGGGATCTTATTTACTATGCTTTTCTCTTTCCTTCCTGATTTGCTTTAGTGTCCTAGGATTTCAAATCTGTTGTTCTCTTTCTCCATGAAAGCTATCTATGGTCAGAATTTTTTTTTTGCTTTTTTGCTCTTTTTTTTTTTTAAGGTTGAGGTCTGTTTTTAGGGTAAAGGGGAGTGTGTCCAAGCTTTTTCCACACATGACTGTGGCTGCACTGGGTCTATGCTGAGTAACTTCCAGTGCTAGGTGGGCATGGCCAAGTCCTGTGTAATTCTGGAGTTCAGGGGCTATTTGCCTTTTGTATTTCTGTTGGATGTCTTACAGTGAATCTGCAATCAGTGTAGAATAGCCAGCCTTGTTTTAGATTCCTCCCATTATATTTCCTGGTGTGTGAGATGCCACACTACCCTGTGTCTACATTATGCTTGTGTGTGGCCCCTCCCTTCATGCCTGATTGAAACAGACCTTTTCTGAAGTTCTTCCAAAATTTCTTCTGCTGGAAATTTGTTTCTCAACAAATATTGGGTTCTGTGACTCCAAAACCAGTTCAGAGGCTTGATTTTGTGTTGATCTGAGGGAGAATGGGGAGAGGTTAGATAAAAACATGTCTTCTCTCTGCCATCTTGGCTTCACTACTCCCAGGAATATTTTTTTAAACAAGTATTTCTGATAAAGATCTCATTTCTAAAATATATAGCAAATTTACTCAAATTTATAACAATACAAGCCATACTCCAATTTATAAATGGTCAAAAGAATAAACAAACAATTTTTAGATAAAGAAATTGAAACAATTTCTAATCCTATGGAATAAAATGCTCTAAATTGCTATTGATTAGAAAAATGCGAAGTAAGACAACTCTGAGGTGCTACTTCACAGTGTTCAGATTTACTGAAAAGACAAGAAAAATAAATTGCAAGCGATGTGAGAAAACTGGGATACTAATGTATTGTTCATAAAGTTGTGACCTGATCCAACCATTCTGTTTCTTTTTCTAGCTTTTTTAGTTGCAAGTCCTATTTACTGACCTCCTCTTTCTCTATTTTCCTAATGTAGTTATTTAGATGTAATATTTCCCCTAAGAACTGTTTTGGCTACATCCCATAGGTTTTGGTATGTTGCCTAATTATTGTCATTCTCTTGGATGAAATTATAGATTGTTTCTGTGATTGGTTGTTTGGTCCACTCACTTTTTAGAATTTGATTATTTAATTCCCATTTGGTTTTTAGTCTATCTTTTCCTGTCTACATATTGAATATATATATATATAATATATATATATGTGTGTGTATATATATATATATATATTCATTCCCATATATTCACTTCCATATATTCTCTCTCTCTATCGATATATTCTCTCTCTCTCTCTCTCTCTCTATATATATATATATATAGAGAGAGAGAGAGAGAGAGAGAGAATATATGGGAATGAATTATATATATTTACATATTTTATATATATGTAATATTACATATATATAATATGTAAATATATATATATATATATATATTTTGCATTGCAGTATAAAAAGAAAGCATTTATCATTTCTGTCTTTCTGCATTTGATTATGAAAACTTTGTGCCCTAATACATGGTCAGTTTTGAACTGGCAAGCAACAGGTGTATTCCTTTCTGTCCCCATTCATTTTTCTCCAAAACTCTATCACATATAGGTTATCTAGGACTCTATTAATTTTATTTATTTTGTGGTTAGATTTGTCTTATTCTGAGAAGGAAAGGTTCAGGTCATCCACAAGTATAATTTTGCTATCTATTTCTTCCTAAACTGGCTTAAAATCTTCTCTAGTTAATTGATATCTCTACCACTTCCTGCATACACATTTAGTATCTTTTACTACTTCATTGATTAAGGTACCCTTTATCAAGATTTATTTTACTTCCTTATCTTTTTTAATAAGATCTATTTTTTTCCTTTGCTTTATCTAAGATCATAATAAATTATGTTCCAGCCTTTTATCTTTACTCTATATGTGTCTTTCTGTACCAAATGTTTTTCATATAAAGAACATAATGTAGGATTCTGTTTTTTTAATCCCTGCTCTTTTCTCTTAAAAGTATTTTAAGCCACTCCACCCACATAATCTATCACCCCTTTCCAGCTTCTCTTAGCTTTTTCCCTAGTGTTTCTGCCTTCCTTTCTATCCTGCCCCTCCCTTTTCTTTTCTCTTTCTCATCCTACTTTTTATAGGGTTGATAATTCCCTATACCTAATTGAATGATTAACTTATTCCCTCTTAGAGCCAAAACTAATGAGATGAAGCTTCTAACAAGGCTCATCCTTCTCCCTTCTTTTCCTCAATTGTAATAGGTCTTTTGAACCTCTTCATGTGAACTAATCGTCCCATTATACTTCCCTTTTCTTCTTTTTCCAGTACAGATCTTTTTTACCCCTTAATGTCTTTTTCTTTGATGTCATCACATCAGATTCCATTTACAACTACACCTTCAGTCCATGTGATGCCCTCCCTCTGTCTGCTTCAGTGACAGATACAATTCTCAATAGTTTCAAATATCATTTTCCCATCTGGGTATGTAACTATATATATAGAATATATATATAGATACACACACACACACACACACACACACACACACACATATATATATATATATATCTCCTGTATTTACATTTCTATGTTTCTCTTGGATCTTATGTTTGTAGATTAAAATTTGTTTTGTTCTGATTTTTCAGTAGTAACAGTTGAAAATCTTTTCCTCCATTGAAAATACATTATGTCCCTTGAAAGATGATACTGAAAATTGCTGGCTAATTAATTCTTGGTTGTAACCTTAGCTCCTTTGCCTCTTGAAATATGGTATTCTAGGCCCTGGAATCCTTTATTGTAGAAGCTGCTAGTTGATATTTGAATTGTTTTTGTGTTACACCTTGTAGTATTTTTTTCTCTTGAAATCATAGTTCTGGGCTTTTTCAAAAATGTTCCTTGTATTCTTCCTTGAGAGATTTCTTTCTAAAGGTGAGCAATGGATTCTTCAATGACCATTTCTTGAATATTGGGCCAGTTATCCTTATGATCTCTTGAAGAAGGCAATGCAGGCTTTTTTTTTTTTGGTGATTGCCTTCAGGTAAGTCAATAACTTTTAAATTGTCTCTTCTGTATCTCTTTTCAAGGTCAGCTATTTTTCCAATGAAGTATTTCACATTTTCTTCTTCCTTTTTCCCCCTCTTTTTAGTTTGTCTGATTTTGCTGTTGCACAGAGTCAGTAGCTTCCATTTGCACTGTTCTTGTTTTTATTGTGTGATTTTCCTGTTAGATTTTTTTATCTATTTTTTCCATTTTGCTAATTTTACTTCTGAAGATTTTGTTTTCTTCAAATTATTTTTTTCCTTCTTTTTCCAAACTGTTGATTCTCTCTTGCATACCTCTTAGTTGTTTTTTTTTTTATTTTTTTCTTCTTCTACTGCTCTTATTTACTTTTTAAAGTCTTCTATGGTCACTTCCAAAAAACCTGTTTGTGCCTGAGATCAATTCATATTACTCTTTGAAATTTCTTCTGTGGATATTTTGTCTTTTTCTGAGTTGTCTGACCTTTCACCATAGTAGTTTTCTATGATCAGGGTTCTTTTCTGTTACTGGCTTATTTTCTTTCCCTTTTCTCTTGGTATTTTCTCTTTCTTTTCTTTTTTTACTTTATGGTTGATATCTTTTTCTGGAGAAAATGAGTTATTGTCCCAAGCTTCCTGTGCAACTCTGAGCCTTGGATTTAGCTCCAAACCCTTGGATTGTAGGGATTAACTTTGCCTGCTCATTTCAGAAAACAGTCTGGTTTCTTTGAGTTTGTCTTCTGAGCTTGAACTGGAACCTTCCCCATTGATTTGCTCCTCTACTGAGCCAGGACTGAGGTCTTAGTTGCTGATTTCATGTGATTAAGACCTTCTCACTGGCTTTACCAAATTCTGTCTGAGCTGGACTGAACATCCTTTTCACCCCAGTGAGACTGACCTTTTTTGAATTTTGTCCAGTCTATTTTGAGCTGGAGATTGATTTCATTCCATCATACTCTGTTCAGAGATTTGGTTTAATGTGTTTTTTGTTTGTTTGTTTGTTTGTTTTTTTGTGGGAAAATGGGAAAGCTTGAACAATTTCATGACTTCACTCTGCCATCTTTGCTCCAGTCCCAGAAGTCATGATCCAACTATTCTAATGAGCAATTTGCAATTTTGCCTAAAGGATTATAAAACTGTCCATTCCCTTTGATTCAACAGTGTCAATACTGGGTCTAGATTCCAAAGACAGCATAAAAGTTGTAAAGGATGAAAAAATGCATTCAAATTATGAAAAAAAATATTTGAAGTAATTCTTTTTTTTTGGTGACAAATGATTGGAAAATGTGTGGTTGCTCATCAATAAGGAAATACCTGAATAAGTTATGACATGTGAAAATAATGGCATATTATTGTTCTATGAAAATGATGAGCAGACTGATTCCAGAAAACTTTGAAAAGATTTACTTGAATTGATGCTGCCTCAAGCAAGCAGAACCATGAAAATATTGTACATAGCTACAAGAAGATTATGTGATCAACAATGATAAACTGGCTCTTCTTACTAATTCAGTGAACAAGGGAAATTTCAGTAAATTTTGCATGGAAAATGCTTGCCACATCAAGTGGTAAACAAACTAAATTCTCATGGGACAAGTTAAATTAGTTACAGGAATAAATAAATAGCAAAATTGTTGGTGGAATTGTGAATTGATCCAGCTATTCTAAAGAACAAAATGATGGGATATTATTGGTCTATAAGAAAGTATGAGCAGACTGATTTCAGAAAAGCTTGGAAAGACTTATATAAACTGATGCTGACTGAAGGGAACTGAACCAAGAGAACACTGTACACAGATTATGTGATGAGCAACAGTGACAGACTTCGCTTTTTTCAAAAATGCTGTGATTAAAGGCAATTCTAATACCCTTAGTGTAGATAGTGCTACTGACATTCAAAAGAGAACTCTGTGGACTGAATGTGAATTAAAACATAGTGTTATCACTTTCTTTTAATTGCTATGGGTTTTTTGCTTTTTTTTTTTCTTTTTCAAGGTTTTTGTTCTATTTTGATTGATTTTTTTCTTACATAGCAGGATGAATATGGGAATGCATTTAGAAGGATTGCACATGTTTAACATATATCACAGTGCTTGCTTTCTGATGAAGAGGAAAGGACAAAGATTTGGAACACAAGAATTTACAAATGTGAATGTTGAAAACTATTTTTCCATGTATTTGTAAAAGTGAAATGCTATGGGGAAAAATAGATTCATTTGCATCCTAATCTATATTCTTAACACATTATTTTTTAATTGAAAAATGTCTAACATTTTGTGGTCTTATTTCCAAAAATAGAATCAGAGGGGAGGCAGCAGTGTAGTCAAAGATTTGTAGGTGAAAAAAATGCTCACTTGACCCATAGAAATTTGAATCAGAATTGTTAGGATCTATATTTGATCTTCCCATTAAATAAATTCAGCCATCCTGAAAGGAATTTATACAAATTGGAAGCTTTATATAGATTGAAAAAAAAAATGAGTAAAAATAGGAATAGTTGGTCATTTTCTTTGTCATTCAGATCCTCCATTCTTAAAAATCGATCTATAATTGTGAAACATTTTTATATGCTTGAACAAATTGTGATGCCGTGCTCTGGAAATAAGATCTGTTTGGTAGGTTGAATTGCTTTCTATGTGATTATCATATTCTCTAAATTAGAGAAAATTGTTTTGCTTCTCATTGTTCCATCTCTATCTTAATGTAGGGATATCTTGTTGAGAGAATGAATGAGTTAATGTTATAAGTGCACTCCTGGCAGTAGATTATATGCCTAGGTCCACTCACAGAATGAATAAAATACCATATGTTTTCATTTTGTTGGGGAAAATGTGCAATATATTATGTGTAATTGCTCTAATGAAGATACATTCCAAGTATTTACAGGAAATAAAAATCTTAAAAAGCAGTCTCTGGGGATTAAAATAGTGGACATGAGAGATGGAATAGTGAGAAAGGGAATACAAGGAAACTTTGAATGACTATATTTAGAAATGTATTTTAAGATACAAAGATTGTGAGATTTGATATTCTGATCATGGGCCATTTCTATCACTAGTGGCCTTAGAGATTGTTGTTAGAGAGGAAATATCTATATTACTAAATTGTTTTAAAACTTGAAAAAAAAAAGACCAGGATGTAGTGGGGAAAAAAAGTTAGTTTTATAGTCAGATCTGGGATTCAATCAACCAATCAAAAAGAATTTATTAAGCACCTACTATGTGCCCAGCACTGCACTAGAGACCAAAGAGAGAATAAACTATTCCATGCTGGCAAATCATTTAGTGAATGTAAAAATTATTTGGATACAGGTAGTGAAAAGCTCTGTATTTTATGAACATCATTTGGAAAATCTGAACAGGAGAGGGGAGAAAAACTATACTCTAAGAGCCAAATAAGGAAACTATTATAATAATGCACTTTTCTGGTACTGTCATGTTTATTACTGTCCTTACAGTTGCCCTGATTCAATAGCTATAAGTATCTGTATGTCTGCATGTGATAATGAGAGAATTTAACTGAATGATATCTGAGAACATTTGAGAGGTATATAGTAGGTACTTAATAAATTAATTTTTCCTTCCTTCCTTCTTCTTTTTCAATTTTCCTTCCTTCCTTCCCACTTCCTTCCTTCTTTCCTTCCTTCCCACCTATAAATTGATTCATTCATTTAATACAGTCTTCCTTTATTCCACTGATCCCTCTGGAGATATTATAATACCAGTATCTTTTATTTGATGTTTGTCCTAAAAATGATTGCATAGGTATAGAGAATTTTAAAATTGGCAAATCCACCTACCAATGTAGATTTGTACTAAATAAAAATATGTATGTATTGTTAAATATTTTTGTGGATTCTGAGACTTGTCTGTAGTGACAAAACTATTGTATATAAGAGGGCAGACTTGAATCCAGTACTTCTTAACTTTAAGACCATCTTCTACTAGGTCACTTTATCTCTCTTGTAATCAAATAGCCATTATGAATTTATTTATTAGATTTCTGAGAATTTAAGAAAGCTCTCAAGGTTGCTGATGGAAAAACTTGATTTTGAAAGAACTTGTAACTTTGTTACAGAAGACTAGATTCTGAAATCTTTCCATAAAAGAAAATTAAGAGATAATGTCCCCAGGCATACTTTACTCCTATTAATATTCCAGTATTTTCAAATGATTATTTCCCTCTGCTTTCCTGTAGACTAGTATGGTTCACATTATTGCTGTTCTTCCAGTAATGAAATTGGAAAAAAATATGTAATGTCTAATCATCTTGAGCATCTCAAAGTGACAAGCTTAAAGGATAAAGTCTAGTAGGATAACCTATCTAAAGTGCCATATTGTAATTGAATTCAAACATGGTGTTTTGCTTAGGATACCTGAATAATTGCATCATGATAACAAAAAAACAATGAAAAAAGTGAGGAAAAAAGGAAAGGAAAATAATAATGTAATTAAATCTAAAAGCAAAGAGTATGTTTGAAGGTGACAGCATGGACAGAAAGATAGAGAAACAATTGAACACAAAGATCAGAGATAATTGGACTCAGATAGGAAATGAATCTTTTTAATATAGATAGATAGATAGATAGATAGATAGATACCCAAAAGACTGTTTTTGGAACTTTTAATAAAAAAGATATTATTTGGGAACAACAACCACTTATGTGTCATATATTAATAAAATATTGACTTTTGCATGTTCTTCTTTTAATTGCAAACTTTGCAAAAGCTAGATTTTACCCACACCATCTTGCATTTACGTGAGAATCAAAAACTTTTTTTTATCAGTCCTGCAAAACTCAATTTGTCCAGCAAAATTAATATTAACACTGCTCAAATTTATCAATTCTACTTTTCCTGTAGAGGGTCACAGACCCTTTAGCCCAGAGGAAACTTGCTGGCAATGTCTGATTTGGCTTTCCATCTCCCCTAAGGGCTCTCAGCCTTCCTGAGAAATTAGGGGGAAATGACAACTTGTGTTGTAATTAAAGCAGTGTGATACAAAGTGGCAAAGAATCATTTACATACAATATGTGGTCTACCATACACAGTGTATAGTTAGCACATGAGCAGTATTGCTTTGGTTATATAAGGGTATTAGGGTATATGAGGTGGAGGGAATTTGGAATAAACAGACTTCATATTTTGACCATCCTTGCAGGTCTCAGCCTCATCATTCTTCCACCAAGACCAAGGAGTCCGTCTGGTCCTGAGATCTTCTAGCCCGGATCGTATATTTTGGCACCCTGCCATGGGGGCTTTATGATTTCCTTGGGATATAGACACAATAGGGCCACTTTTGAATCAAAGGGTATGCATGCTATTATAGCCCTTTAGGGCACAATTTCAAATTACTCTACAAAATGTTTGGGTCATTTCACAACTCCACCAAAAAGATATTAGTGCCCCAGTTTTTTTTCACATCCCCTCCAAATTTATCATTACATTTTCCTGTCCTCATAGAGGTGTGAGGTGATACCTCAAAGTTGTTTTAATTTGCAATTCTCCTTGGAGCCCAGATGGTGGAGTGTAGACATGACTCTGTGACCTCCTCTGACCTTTTCTGAAACCAACAGCAGATTAAGCCTTCAAACTGTTTCTGGAGTCAAAGCACCCCTAAATATTTAGAGTACAACACATTCCCAAAAGAAGTTTCCTTGTAAGAGCTTCAGAACAGGTCTGTTTCAGTCGGGCCGGGGAGAGTTTGCCAAGCTCAGACAGCAGCTTCAGGAGACAGGGCAGGAAGCCAGGCCAAGACTCAGAACATTTCTAAGCCCCTGGGAAGTTTCTGTGTGCCGCTTGGGCCACTCTGCCCTGGTTGTGGGCAGGTACTTGGCACATCTGTCTTTTGTAAAAGATAGATTGTAAACCACAGAGAACACAGTACCTAGCCTGATAGCCCAGCATTGGAAATCAATCAGCCAAATTGCCCCAGAGCAAATTAAAGCAGCTGTCACTCCTCTTCTTTAAAAAGGCCTCAAACTTAAAAAAAATGAATAAAAAGCAAAAAAAAATAACTGTCACCATAGACAGATTTTATGAAGAGAGAGAAGAAAAAACCTCAGATCCTAAGGCTCATAAAGGTAAAGCAACTCCAGAGGAAGACAAAAAGGGAGACATGACCTGGTCGCCATTTCATAAGGCTTTCCTGGAAGACTGCATAAAGAATCCCAAAAGAGAGTTAGAAGAAAAATGGGGAAATGAAATGAGATCATGGCAAGAAGGAATGGAAAAAGCATATAATGCTCTACAAAAGAAATATGAAAAAGACACCAATTAACGATAAACAAAATTGGTGAAATGGAAAAAGACTGCAATGAACAAATTGGCCAATTACAAAAGGAGTGAAAAAAGGTAACTGAAGAAAATAATACTTTAAAAATTAGAATTGAACAAATGGAAATGAATAAATCAATAAGACTTCAAGAATCAGTGAAACAAAAAAAAAAAGAAAAGAAAAAAATAGAAGAAAATATGAAATATCTCCTAGGAAAAACAACTGACCTTAAAAATAGATCTAGGAGAAAAAAATCTAAGGATGATTGGACTTCCTGAAAGTCATGATGAAAAAAGAACCTAGGAACTATCTTCCAGGAAATCATGAAAGAAAAGTGCCCTGATGTTTTAGAATCAGAAGGCAAAATCACCATTGAAAGAACTCTCCAACTACCTTTTGAAAGAGACCCCAAAATTAAATCCCCAAGGAATATCGTGGCTAAATTTCAGGACTATTGCACTAAGGAAATGACATTCCAAGCAGTTAGAAAGAAACAATTCAAATATTGAAGAAGTATAATTAGAATCAACCAGGATCTTTCAGCTTCCACATGAAAGGATCAAAGAGACTGGAATCAGATATTCTTAAAGGCAAAGGAACTTGTATTACAACCAAGAATAAACTATCCAGCTAGAATGAGCATTATCTTCCAGGGAAGAAGATGGATATTTAATGATATAGGTGAATTCCACCTATTTCTAATGAAAATACCAGTTCTGAACAAAAACTTTGACCTCCAAACACAGAACTTAAGCATAAAAAGATAAAAAGGAAAGAACTCTTGAGAACTATATTTCTACTATGCATATACTTAAAGCATGGAGGTATAATTTGATTTAACTTTGATAATATGAAAAAGAAACTAGAGGTGGAAGGAGTATCATACTGGAAAAAGAGGAAAAAGGAGATAAAATAAGGTAACATACAAAAAAGATCATGTTGTTAGGACATAAAAACGGCAAAATGAAATGCAGAAAGGCAGAAATGGTAAAAGCATCTTTTTCAGATCCTTATACAATAAAAATCACATGCACTTTAAGGCCAGGGGAAAATATACCAAAAGTTAATTGGAAATTAAATAATGTAATCCTAAAGAATGAATGGCTAAAAGAGGAAATGATAGACACAATCAATAATTTAATCCTGGAGAATGACAATAATGAGACAACATACCAAAATTTATGGGATATGGCCAAAGTGGTTACAAGGAGTAATTTTATATCTCTAGGTGCTTATTTGCATAAAATAGAGAAAAGGAAGATCAGTTAATTGGGCTTACAATTTAAAAAGCTAGGAAAAGAACAAATTAAAAACCCTCCATTAAATACCAAATTGGAAATTCTAAAAATAAAAGGGGAGATTAATAAAATTGAAAATAAGAAAACTATAGAATTAATAAATAAAACTAAGAGTTGGTTTTATGAAAAAAATAGTTACACCTTTAATTAATTTAATTAGAAAATCAAATTGTTAATCTTAAAAATGAAAAGGAAGAACTTTCCCCAATGAAGAGGAAATGAGAACAATAATAGTTACATTGCCCAACTTTATGCTAACAAATTTGAAAATCTAAATGAAATGGAAGAATATCTACAAAAATATAGATTACCCAGGATAACAGAAGAAATAAATTATTAAAATAACCCCATTTTAGAAAAAGAAATAGACCAAGCTATTAAAAAACTCCCTAAGAAAAATTCTCCAGGGCCAGATGGATTTACATATGAATTCTAACAAACATTCAAAGAACAATTAATTCCAATACTATATAAACTATTATAAGCAAATTATAGGATCATAGGTGAGTTTACCTCTCATACTTGTGGAGAAGGAAGGAATTTATGTCCAAAGAAGAATTGGAACTGGTAATTGAACACCAGATAGATAATTTTGATTGTATTAAGTTAAAAAGATTTTGTACAAACAAAACTAATGCGGACAAGATTAGGAGGGAAACAATAAATTGGGAAATAATCTTTACATTTAAGGGTTCTGATAAAGGCTTCATTTCTAAAATATATAGAGAATTGTCTCATATTTATAAGAATTCAAGCCACTCTCCAATTGAGAAATGGTCAA
>JAJPUD010027110.1:0-15841 GCA_023553655.1 Myrmecobius fasciatus
TTGTCTTTTTCCAATTCACCAATTTTGTTTTTCAGTGAATTGTTGTCTTTTTCCAATTCACCAATTTTGTTTTTCAGTTCACCATTTTTATTTTCCAGTGAATTGGTGATTTTTTCCAATTCACCAATTTTGTTTTTCAGTGAACTGTTTTCTTTTTCCAATTCACCAGTCCTATTTTCCAGTTTTTGATATTTCTGTTGCATTGATCTCAATTCATTTCCCCATTCTTCTTCTAGCTCTCTTTTGATATTCTTAATGCAATCTTCCAGTTAAGCCTTCTGAAAGCGAGACCAACTTAAGTCCGCCTTTGTGGCTTCATCTGGGATTGTTTTCATAATGTCAGGATCTGGGGACTGTTCTATTTTTTCTCCATAAAAGCTTTCTATGGTGAGAGCTCTCTTCTTCTTGCTCATGATTTAAAGTTGGGATATCGGTCCCCAGCAGAAAATACTGCAACAATTTGTATTTGCCCTGGGGCAGTTTGCCGAGTTGACTTCGGGTCTGAGGCTGGTCGGGCTAGATTCGCACTAGGACCACGTTTTCAGCTGCTCTCGATCCACCCTTTACCAAAGGCAGATCTGCCAAAACACCTGCCTGCAAGCAGAGCAAAGTGGCCCAGGCGTCTCCCAGGGGCTTCCTGGGTGCCTAAAATCCACCCCTCTATTGCAGCCCTGACTTGTGCCCCGGGTGGAGTCTGATCGGGACCAGTGGATGATTTCCCCTGAGGCTAACCTTCTCCGGAGTTCTTTCAAGGTAGATTTTTGATAGAAGTGCGTTGTATTCCAAATGTTTGGCAGAGCCCTCACTCCAAAACCAGTTCGAAAGCTCACTTTGTCTGGGTCTGAGGGAAGATCTCAGGAGTTCACAGAGAACGCTGTCTACAATTCGCCATCTTGGCTTCGCCCCCCTCTAATTTTCAATATGTGATTTTCTTCAGTTATTTTTTGTATCTCTTTTTCCATTTGATTAATTCTACTTTTCAAGTTGTTGTTTTTTTCAGTGTATTTTATTTTTGCATTTGGCCTACTATATTTTTAAGTAATTGTCTTCCTTGCATACCTTTCATTTCTTTTCTCATTTTTTCTTGTATCTCTCTTATTTGCCTTTTAAAGTTTTTAAAATTTTTTATTTAATTTTTTTATGAGCACTTTGAAGAAGCCTCTTAGTGCTTGAGACCAATTCTTATCACTCTTTGATATTTCCTCTGTGGACATTTTGTTCTCATCTGAGTTGGTGTTTTGGTCTTCCCTGTCATCACAGTAACTTTCTATGGTCAAAGTTCTTTTTTGTTTCTTATTCATTTTCCTTCCTTTTCTTTTGGTATTTCCTCTTTCTTTATTTTTATATTTGAGCTCTACTCTTGGGGTAAAGGAGGTATTGTCCCAAGCTTCCAGTGCATCTTTGAGTCTTGGCTTTGAGCACAAGGTCCCCTTGCATTTGCAGGGGGTAATTTTATCTGCTTTTTTCCAGGAAATAGTCTGGTTTTCCAGAATTTGCTTTCTAATCTGAGGCTGTAGGTTGCCCCATTGGTCTGCTCCTATACTGACCTGGGACAGATGGTCTGAGTTGCTGACTTGTTGTGATTAAGACCTCTCAATGGATTTCCCAGACTCTGTCTGAGCTGGGTTGAGCACCCCTTTCACCTCAGTGAGACTGACATTTCTTGAAGTTTTTCCAATCTATCTTAAGCTGGAGAGTGGTTTCCTTCTGTCAGATTTTGTTCGGAGGCTTGGTTTCATGTGGTTTTCAAGAGAAATTGATCCTTGTTAAATTTCAAACCCCTCAGATCAAAGAGAAAATTTTATACCAGCAACAACAATCAATTCAAACATGCTGGAGCCATAATTAAAATTATATAAAATTTATCAGTGACAATAAAAGATTGAAGGTCTCTAAATAACATATATTACAGATCAAAAGAACAGGACTGCAGACAAAATTATTATATCCAGCAAAATTAATCATTATCCTAAACAAAAAAAAATGGATATTCAATGAAGTACCAGACTTTCAGAATTTTGTTGCAAAAATACCTGAACTTAATAGAAAATTTGATATATGAGGATCCAAGCTAAATATCAAAAAATTATCTCAAGAGACTGAATAACAAACTGTTCATGTTTTATATGCAGAAATATAAGCCATATGTCTAAGACTGTAATCAGGTAGTTTAAAAGAAAAAAAATTGTAGTAATTAACATATATTAGACTACCTGTCATATAGGGGAGGGAGTGGGAGAAAGGAGAGAAAAATTTGGAACGGAAGGCTTTGCAAGGGTCAATGTTGAAAAATTACCCATGCATATGTTTTGCAAATAAAAAAAGAAAAAAATTGTAATAAAGTTACCAATGATGTGATTCTAAAATGCAAAACCATGTAAGAAAAGGTAAAAAAGAGTAATTATAATATATGAATGAGGTGTGAGAGCAAGAACTGATAAGAAGAATTAGATGGGGAAGGAGGGCAAGTAGTTTTGAAATCTGACATTGAGAATAAATTACAGAGGAAACAATACATATATACTTAGAAGGGTATAAAACTCCTCAATATTTGTAAAGAAATAAGAAGGGGGAGAAACAGGATAATGGGGAATATGAACTAATGTATAGATTAATGGGAATGGGATAAGGTGTATATGTTAATTTGAATTAGATAAAGAGTGAGGGAAAAGGTAGAGGAAGAAAATAAGAAAGGGATCCTTGAAGGGAGGCAGAGTTTAAATAATATAGCAAGGTAATTGACCTAAGAAGGATGATGTTATCCACTATCAGAGAAACAAAGAAAAAATAAACATAATCCAACCTTACATAATTGTATAAAAATGTACATGTGTATTTGTGTATGATTATAGGCCTATGTATATATATATGTGTGTCTGTGTGTATGTATATATATGAGTATATGGAAGAAATAGGGGAGAGGAGGAAAGGAGGGAAAAAGAATAAAGTAAAAAGTGCCCAACAGAAAACAAAAGAAAACCTACAAGGAAGCACAGAAAAGATGGACAGTTCTGAACATAGTTCTACTATTATATACACTTTTTTGAAATGGAAATTTATTATAACACATTTTGAATCCTCTCATGTTTTGTTGGTGCACATGACAATTATTTTTTTCTGTTTCTATTTTCTATTTTTATTCATTATTTTTATTATTTGTATTCATTATTTAAATAAATATACTTTTTGAAAAAGAAAAAAATAAACCTTAGAGTAACATTGGATGTGTGTGGGGGGAATAAACAGAATGTATAATGTAAATATCATTGGGGAAAATGAGAGGATATCATTGTCCCGGAAATTTTGCAAGCATTGAAAGTCTGCCGGAGTGTTTTTCTACCCTTGTGAAATCTCAATGTACTTTGGCTACATATTTTTCTTACATGTTTGCTCCACTGCTTTTGAATTCTCTGTGTCCACTCTAGGCACTGATTTTTTTTGGGGGATGGGTCAATTCAAGTTTGGGGTGAGGAGTATTTTGTTGCTACTGTTCTTACTATACCATTTTAGTAAATAAGTGCCTTTACTTTGAGCTAATTTTGTTCTCTGATTACCTAAAATCAAGATAAATGCATCAGGTGGAATGAGTACCTCATGAGCTATAATTTTAGAAGCTGGACCCACAGAGTATCCTGCACTTGGGCTATTCATCACCTGAAGGACTCAATAAATGAATATAATGGTGGGGAGGAGAAGGTTAATCAAGAGAATCATGACATTTTATAATATGCCTTCTCACATCTATTATAAGCCTTTCCATTACCTTTTGAATGATGCTCAATTTTGATTTTGTCTCTTCCAGAGACATCCATTTGTGTATGATATTATGCTTATTGCAACAAATCCTGGCATTCATCAGAAACTCCTAAATAAGATCTGTAATCACTCTATAGTATTTAGACTAATTATGTAGACAGGGAAAACAAAGTAGATGGAAAACTACTATTGTAATATGTTATGCAATTGAATGGATATGTAGGATTTGTCCATCTATATATATACCATGGACAGCCACTGCAAATGAACAGTGAGTTGAATAGAGGGAGGAGCAGAAGAGGCTTTTGGGTTGCCTTTGGGAACTTTTCTTGATTCCAATCACCTCCCTGAAACAAAGGCACATCTTTTTGATAGTCTTCTAATGAAAGGCAGCTTGGTGGAGAAGCTAAAGAGTTGACCTCAGAATAGGAAGACTTGGGTTCAATTCCAGACTCTCATGAATAATGCAAGATGACAGAAAAAGGCACTTTCTCTCTTACTGTGCCCAAAGCAACTATCTAAAACCATAACTTATAGAATTGCCAATTTGCATTGGTTGTTTTTGTTGTTAGTTCTTTGTTCTCAAAGAGGACCAATGACATTAGAAGGGTGATATTGTGACTTGCAAGTGAATTGGATTATACTTAAAGCACTTGACTTGCAAGTGAAGTAGATTATATTTAAAGCACTTGACTTTCAAGTGAAGTGGAACTGAGGTATTGGTAGATGAAATTTCTTCATTAATAATTCTCTGCCTTATTAAAATGGCACATTCCATTCCAAAGAAAATCTGATAGTCTTTAGAAGGCAATGATAACTTTTAAAAGATTCAACTGAAAATACACCAAACTCAATTGAATACAAAAATTTTAAAACCTCTACTAGGTTTAAGGCATAGTGCAAGTTGCTGAGGAGGAATTGGTGGTAAAAATCCCATTCAAGATGGCTACATTCTCTGTGTTAAAGGGGTATGAATTGAAAACTGTCAAGCAGAATCTCTGTTATCATTACAGAGCTCTCAGGCAAGGTGATTATCTAATTTATCAAATGGAAATTGAATATACCTAATTCTGTCAAAAGGTATAGGTTTAAATGTAATTTCATGAATATTATTTCTGCAATATGTGATCTCTTCTTTGTTTTTTAAGGGTCTGACAAGATGGCATAATGGAGAATAGCAAAGAATGGGGAAAAACTCAGATTTTATAAAATGATCAAAGACTAAAAATAATTATGATGCAGGGAAATGTTTGGAAATTGATTAATTAATTGACAGGAAATTAACTAATTAGTTAATGATACCTTTTTCATTAAAATTAAATTGGAAATTATCTTATTTGATTCTTTCAAGGAACCATACAAATATTTTAACTTTGTTCCTTAGAATAGATAATACTGTAATAAATAAAAATGGGACTATCATATAGTTTCCTAAAACTGGAGTGTAGTTTTGCTTAAGATTTTCTTACTAAATTTGCTCCTATACATTTCACAAAATTTTTTACCACATGATCTAAACCTAATAAAGACTAACAGTTTGCATGGGTAAGTTAGAATATCATATAGATAAGTTAGCTTTATTTATTTAGGAACTCATACAGATAGAAAATATAAAAGCTTATAAAAAAACTAAAACCTACTAATATTAACTTTAAAAACAAATTATGGGAATTTAAAATTCATTTTCTTTCAATTCCTCTTTGTCCTCTGTCTTGGCTTGTGTTTCCTATTCTTTTTTTTTTCTTGTTTTTCTCTTTTTATGAAGTGATCTGCTTGAAGGGCATATGAAAGAACATTCATTTATTTATATTATGGATTCTATAACATGAAAAAAAAGTTCTAAGAACAAAAACTTTTAAAATAAATCCCAGGATGAGTTTAATGGTTATGGAAGACAAATATATTGTTTGATAGTCAGATTGATAGATGTGAATCAAGTATGATTGTGAAGATGTGAATCAAGCCCTTTCTAAGTAACTTGAAAAACTCTTAAAAGTTTTCCAGAATTACCCTGGTGCTTCACTGGAGCATTCCATTGTTCTCAAAACTGGAAGTGAAATTTCCCACAAGAAACTCTCTCAGACTAGGTTTGAATGACAATACTTTGGAAATAATTCTGTGGTTCCCCCAAAGCCCTTTTATGAGGGTTATGAGGAATAATTATAATGAACACATAAAGGTCATATGGCAGACAAATAACATAATTTTTATTCTTAGGTTTGGGGGAGATTTTTCTGCCTTAAATAACCTTGTGGGGTTCAATGATTAATCAATGGTCATTCCATAATATGAGAAAACCATACCAGAGATAGAAAAGTAGCCTTGAATTGCTTTAATAATCAATGATCATGTTCCTTTTAATAAAGAGTTTTTTTGAACCTTTTTGTGTTATGGATTCCTGTAGCATTCTGGTGAACTCTGTGCTTCCTGTGTCCTAATGCTGTTGTAGTTATAATTACTGAATTTGAATTCAAAGTTAGTGAAAATATAGTATTTGTTTTTGTTTTCCCCATCTAAATTCATAGATGCTCTGAAATCTATTCACAAAATCTATAGAAGTTCTATGGACCCCAAAGTAAATACTCCTGTTTTAAGATGTATCCAACTCAATTCAACACAAAAAACATTAAGCTTTTACTACCTGTGATGTACAATGCCCTACACTATACATGCATTAAGGTTAAAATAATATTTACACGATCTATGGTACTTCAAAGTATAGATAAAGCTAGTATTGCGATTGCAATTGTTATTAACTGCAACACTTTTGCCATGATACCATAAGTGTCTTTAAGATAAAGGCTCTTTCTGGGACCTTACAATCTAAGAAAGAGGGGACATATGACAAATAAATATGATAAATGGAAGAATGTGGTAAGGATAGATAAGTGGTGCAATGGATAGAGCATCAGGTCTGCAGTCAGGAAGACTTATCTTCCTGAGTTCAATTCTGACCTCAGATACTTAGCAGCTGTGTGACCTCAAGCAAGTCACCTAATCCTGTTTGCCTTGGTTTGCCCATCTGCAAAATGAGCTGCAGAAGGAAATGGCAAATCATTCCAGACAAATATTGATAGGGTCAGATATGACTGAAATAGTGGAATGACTAAACAATAACAAAAGGTGATTAGGATTAAAGAGAGATTGAGAGAGGAATTTGAGTACAGAATGATGCCTTCTGCTTTGAGGGATTGGGGAAGAGCTTCACAGAAATGACCTTATTAAATTTGGCCTTCAGAGAAGAAAAAAAATTAGTGGAAAGAAGCATAAGTGGAAGGGAAAGACAACATCAAATCAAAACACTAATAATGGCATGAACAAAGGCATGAGTATTAGAAAAGAACAAGACTTTTTCTCTACTCTAGAGAATAGAAAGGGAGATAATGTGAAGTAAGGCTAAAAAGATGAACTATTGTGATGAATTAATAAGAAATGGATAAAAGGATCTCCATGAAAATGGTGTAGTCCCAGAAAAATTTGGTTCTTGATGTTTCCTTTCTAAAATATTCTGTCTCATGCCCTTATTATTTTGTATAAATTATTCCTCATTCCTGTAACAGTGTCCCTTCTCACCTCTGCCTTCTTAGAATCTCTAATTTCCTTTTATATCTAGCTTACGAGTTACTTCTTACAAAAGACCTTTCCCAGTTGTTAGTGATACGAAACCAAAAATCAACCCCCCCAAAAAAATCTTACTTTGAACTTATTTAATAATATATTTTACATTGACTTCCTTGGCTAGATATTGTTTCCCTCTTACAAAATATATTCTTTTTTCAGGATGGGGATTGTTTTAGTTTTGCATTAGTACCATAATGCCTTATACTGTGCCTGACACTAATCAGCAATTTATAAAGGCTTGTTAATTTTAATTGAATAGAACATAGAAAGATGATAGATTGGAGGCTAACAGGCTGCTAATATCAAAAGGGAAAAGAGGCACCCATACGGAATTCATAAAATCTGAATGACTTTTAGAGGTCAAACTAGTTTATTCCCCTGATTTGGTAGAAGAGAAAACTGAAGCCTGCTGAGATTAAATGACTGGCACAATATTATAGAGATAGGTAATGAAAGAATGGGAATTAAAATCTTGATCTCCTAGTCCCTGATGTAGAATTTGTTCTCTCAGATTGTGCTGTGTTCTTAAATTGCCTTTGCTCATTTTTACTGGAATATCATATTTATATATATAATCCCAATTTAAACAGCTCTTCCCATAGAAATTAAAATTATTGCTATATTTCTCAAGAGAGAGAGAAGAGAAACTTGGCCATTGACAATGAACTGTCATGATAGGAAAAGTCTGAGACACTGAGGGAATATTAATAAATTTTCTTAAGGACTCTGGTAGAGTTAATACACATGGAGAAAACATCTATGAGAGACTATAGTAAACTGACATTTGAGAATGAGTTTATTGGGGGATTTGGAGAGTTATATTTTAGCAAGTCTGGAGAGACATTTTGAGAGAATGCAGTCTTAAATATTCAGTAAAAAAAGACAATCTGAAGAGAATTTCTGAAAGATTTGAAATGCCATCCTGAGAGAATAAATTGTTGGACCATAGTTCCACTGTGTTGGAGAAATTAACATTTTTTTCCTATTGGCAGGAGACTTACAATCAATAACTTTTTCTCAGAAGTTATTCTTGTTTTGTTTTGTTATGTTTTTTTATTAAAGATTTTTATTTGTATAGCATATGTATGGGTAGTTCCTCAGCATTGATCTTTACAAAGCTTTCCATTACAAATTTTACCCCCAGTCCCCTCCCCTCCCCTAGATGGCAGGAAGTCCACTACATGTTAATAATGTTAAAATACTTGACAAGTTGTGCAAGAAAAATCCTATCTAACAAGAAAAAAAAGAAAATCAGAGAAAGGAAACATAATGCAAGCAAACATCAATAGAGAGCATGAAAATGTTATGTTGTGGTCCACATTTCATATCCCTCTCTCTGGGTGTATATGGCTTTCTTCAGTGAACAATTGAAACTGGTTTCAGACAATTCTTTGTTGCAGAGAGCCCTGTCCATCAGAGTTGATCATCATGTATTATTGTTGTTGCTGTGTATAACAATCTCCTGGTTCTGCTCATTTCACTCAGCATCAGTTCATGTAAGTCTCTCCAGGCCTCTCTGAAATCGTACTGCTAGAGGTTATTCTTGATATGGTCTTTTATAAAACTAATACATAATTGTGATATCTAATTTATTTAGTATTGTACTTATATATTAGCAAATTAATTGCTAAAACAACAAATACTTAATAAGATAAACGTTTTAAATAATTTACATGTCTAATACATATTTTCTAAGCATATGAATTTAATGTCTGAAACTGAGAAAAGAAACTTGGGGAGAAAGATTCCTTATTTTACTGGCTTAAAGGTTCAGAAATTGTTAATTGATTGATTAATGAGAGATTTTACATTTTACCCACTTATGAGATAATATCAGATACACTTATTGATTATTTTTGAAGGAAGTGAGAAAAAGTTTGCAAAATAGTCTATATGTCCCTAAAATTACCTGAGCAGTGATTGCACTCAGTAGTAGTCTACTATAGTAGTAGACTAGTACTACCTATAGTAGATTCTTTCTGTAGTAATCTTATACAGTCAACTAATTTATTTGGAGTTTGCTGCTTTTCTTTTATGTTTGTCTAAATTCATTGTGAATACATACTTTGGATAGATGTATTCTGAACTTGCAAATTAAAATCATTCAGAACCATCTGTTTTAGAATATCACCTTGTTAGAGTAGACATTTATATTTATCTCCCAGCCATCAGAAAGGGATCTCAAAACTCTCAGCAGATTATAAACACAGAGGACTTACTTCTTCACTGAAAAGTAAGAACACTATCATGGCTTGGAAAATGGTAATGAGGCTTTTAAAAAAATCATAGCACTAAGTTATGGTTTTCCATGTGTAGGCTGCAGAAAAACCAATTGGTCCACCTGACACATGATAGGAATTTAAGCAAAATGAATCATTATCTGAATTGGTGTGTTGCAAGATATTTAGGTTAAAAACTCATACTCTATTCACAAGTTGAATGGGATTGTAGATAGTTTGCTTCTTAACAAAATGCTCATAAGAGCTTGCAAAAATGTCATTGCTCTTGAATATCAGGCATATCATCTAAATTCACATGAGCTTTAAATTGCGAATGATCCTAATAACTGGTCAGGGTTTCAATTTTCAATGCCCTCCAAAATTCAGTAAAACAAGTTTATGCAGAGTACTTGCAGCAATACACTTGAAAGGCCTTCAAGGGCATTATTTCATGTTCCTCCAGTATTGCTGCAATCATCCTTTTAGAAATTTGGTTTAGCTGATTGCTCACAATAATTAGGTATTTATTCATTGGACTAAGTTTTATTTTTGATATTTAAAGTGAACCTGTAAAAAAGTAGCTTTCAAAAATTAATGTTCTTCAAAAAAATGTATTTTCCTTTTTGTCTTTTAAAATCTATTATCCTTGGGGCAGCTAGGTGGTGCAGTAGATAGAGCACCAGCCCTGAATTCAGGAGGACCTGAGTTCAAATCTGGTCTCAGATACTTCTAGCTGTGTGACCCTGGGCAAGTCACTTAACCCCAATTGCCTCAGCAAAAAGAAAAAAAAAGTATCATAATAATAAAATCTATTATCCTTGCTTGAGCTCCTCTAATTCTATCTCCAGGACAGGTGTTTGTTTTTTTTTTAAATCATTTTTTAAAAGGTTAAAATCTCAGTTCATTAAAACTTCACTGGGGGGCAGAGCCAAGATGGCTAATTGCAGACATCATTCTCTGTGAGCTCTTGAGACATTCCCTCAGACCCAGACAAATTGAGCCTCCGAACTGGTTCTGGAGTGAGGGCTCCATCAAACACTTGGAGTACAGCACACTTCTATCAACAATCTACTTTGAAAAAACTCCAGAGAAGGTTAGCCTTAGGGGAATCAGCCGCTGGCCCTGATCAGACTCCAGTGAGCCCGGGGGCAGAAGTCAGCTACTACAGAGGTGGGTTTTAGGCACCCAGGAAGTCCCTGGGAGATGCCTGGGCCACTTTGCTCTGCTTGCGGGCAGTTGCTTTGGCAGATCTACCTTTGGTAAAAGATGGATTGAGAACAGCTGAAAGCATGGTCCTAGTGCAGATCTAGCTGCCCAGCCTCAGACCGGAAGTCAAGTCAGCAAACTGCCCCAGGGCAAATTGAAACTACAGCAGATTTCCCTGCTGGTGACTGATACCTCAGCTCAAAATCATGAGCAAGAAGAAGAAGAGAGCTCTCACCATAGACAGCTTTTACGGAGAGAAAGTAGGGCAGTCCCTAGATCATGAGATTCTGAAAACAATACCAGATGAAGCCACAAAGGCAGCCTTAAGCTGGTCTCCTTTTCAGAAGGCTTACCTGGAAGATTGCATAAAGAATATCAAAAGAGAACTAGAAGAAGAATGGAGAAATAAATTGAGATCAGTGCAACAGAGATATCAAAAACAGGAAAATAGGACTGGTGAATTGGAAAAAGAAAACAATTCCCTGAAAAACAAAATTGGTGGATTGGAAAAAATCACCAATTCACTGGAAAATAAAAATGGTGAATTGGAAAAAGACAACAATTCACTGAAAAATAAAATTGGCAAAATGGAAAAAGAATGCATTGAACCAAAAAATTCAATTGGCCAGTTACAAAAGGAGCTAAAAAAGATAACTGAAAGAAATAATACTTTTAAAAATTAAAATTGAACAAATAGAAGTAAATGACTCAATAAGACTTCAAGAATTAGTCCAAAAAAACCCAAAAAAATGAAAAAAATAGAAGAAAACATGAAATATCTCCTAGGAAAAACAACTGACTTGGAAAACAGATCCAGGAGAGACAATCTAAGGATTATCGGACTCCCTGAAAGCCACGATGAAAAAAAGAACCTGGATGCTATCTTCCAGGAAATCATGAAAGAGAATTGCCCTGATGTTTTAGAATCAGAAGGCAAAATTGGCATTGAAAGAATTCACCGATCACCTCCAGAAAGAGACCCCAAAATTAAAACCCCAAGGAATATCGTGGCCAAATTTCAGGACTATCGCACCAAGGAGAAGATATTACAAGAAGCTAGAAAGAAACAGTTCAAATACCAAGGAACTGTAATTAGAATTACACAGGATCTGTCAGCTTCCACGTTAAAGGATCGCAGGGCCTGGAATCAGATATTCTGAAAGGCAAAAGAACTTGGATTGCAGCCAAGAATAAGTTATCCAGCTAGAATGAGCATCATCTTCCAGGGAAGAAGATGGTCATTCAATGATACAGGAGAATTTCACCTATTTCTAATGAAAAGACCAGATCTGAACAAAAAATTTGACCTCCAAATACAGAACTCAAGAGAAGCATAAAAAGGTAAAAAGGAAAGAAATCTTGAGAACTATATTTCTACTATAGGTATCCTTAAAGATTAGGGGTGTAATTCGATTTTTCTTTGATAATAATGGAAAAGAAATTAGAGGTGGAAGGGATACCATACTGAAAAAAGGGGGGAAAGAGAAGGAGGCAAAATAAAGTAAAAATAAAGGAAGTAAAATAAGGCAAAATCTCATAAAGAGACATAGAAGATCTAATACAATTGAGGGAAAACAGGGAGGGCAATGAGTATTGTGTAAACCTTAATCTCATTAGATTGGACTCTAAGAGAGTATATCAGATACATTTGGCTTCAAAGAAAGGCCTCCTTGTGGGAAGGTGGGAAGGAAAGAAGGAAAGCAAAGGGATAGACTAATACAATGATTAGGGGAAAGGTATAAAGAGGAGGGAGGTATTCTAAAGGGGGGAGGACTGTTGGTGAGAGATGGTCATCAAAAATAAAATATTGGGGGGGGAAGGGAGAGAGGGGAAAGAGAAGAGAAAATCATAACTCTGGGTAAATAAGATGGGAGGGAATACAGATATAGTTATTTTAACTGTGAATGTGAATGGGATGAACTATCCCATAAAACAGAAGCGGGTAGCAGACTGGATTAAAAGCCAGAATCCTACAATATGTTGTTTACCAGAAACACATCTAAAACATAGAGATACATACAGAGTGAAGGTAAAGGGATGGAGCAGAATCTTCTATGCTTCAGGTGAACAAAGAAAGGCAGGGGTAGCAATCTTTATCTCAGATCAAGTAAAAAGAAAAATAGATCTAATTAAAAGAGATAAGGAAGGAAACTACATTTTACTAAAGTGTACCACAGACAATGAAGTGGTATCAATACTAAACATATATGCACCAAGTGGTATAGCATCAAAATTCCTAGAGGAGAAACTAACAGAGATGCAAGGAGAAATAGATAGTAATACTATACTAGTGGGGGATCTCAACCTTCTCTCAGAATTCTCTCAGAATTAGATAAATCAAATCACAAAATAAATAAGAAAGAAGTTAGGGAGATTAACAAAAGGCTAGAAAAGTTAGATATGATAGATCTCTGGAAGAAATTGAATGGTGATAGGAGGGAGTATACTTTTTTCTCGGGGGTTCATGGAACTTATACAAAAATTGATCATGTGTTAGGGCATAAAAACCTCAAAATCAAATGCAGAAAATAGTAAATGCATCCTTCTCAGATCATGATGCAACAAAACTCACATGTAATGTAAGGCCAGGAGAAAATAGACCACAAGTTATTTGGAAATTAAATAATCTAATCCTGAAGAATGAATGGGTGAAAGAGAAAATTATAGACACAATCGAAAATTTCATCCAGGAGAATGACAACAATGAGACAACATACCAAAATTTGTGGGACACAGCTAAAGCGGTTATAAGGGGTAATTTTATATCTCTAGATGCTTACTTGCATGAAACAGAGAAAGAGAAGATCAATGAACTGGGCTTACAATTAAAAAAGCTAGAAAAAGACCAAATTAAAAACCCTCAATTAAATACCAAATTGGAAATTCTGAAAATTAAAGGGGAGATCAATAAAATTGAAAATAAGAAAACTATTGAACTAATAAATAAAAGTAAGAGTTGGTTTTATAAAAAAACCAACACAATAGATAAGCCTTTAGTTAATTTGATAAGAAAAAGGAAAGAGGAAAATCAAATTGTTAGTCTCAAAAATGATAAGGGAGAACTTTCCTCCAATGAAGAGGAAATTAGAGTAATAATTAGGAGTTTCTTTGCCCAACTCTATGCCAATAAATTTGATAATGTAACTGAAATGGAGGAATATCTACAAAAATATAGATTGCCCAGATTAACAGAAGAGGAAATAAATTATTTAAATAGCCCTATTTTGGAAAAAGAAATAGAACAAGCTATTAATCAACTCCCTAAGAAAAAATCTCCAGGGCCAGATGGATTTACATGTGAATTTTACCAAACATTCAAAGAACAATTAATCCCAATACTATATAAACTATTTGAAAAAATAGGGAAAGAAGGTGTACTACCAAATTCCTTCTATGACACAGATATGGTGCTGATAGCTAAACCAGGTAGGGAGAAAACTGAGAAAGAAAACTATAGACCCATTTCCCTAATGAATATTGATGCAAAAATTTTAAATAAGATTTTAGCAACAAGATTACAGAAAGTTATCCCCAGGATAATACATCATGACCAAGTAGGATTTATACCACGAATGCAGGGCTGGTTCAATATTAGGAAAACTATTAGCATAATCAATTATATTAATAACCAAATTAATAAAAACCATATGATTATCTCCATAGATGCAGAAAAAGCCTTTGATAAAATCCAACACCCATTCCTATTAAAAACACTGGAGAGTATAGGAATAAATGGGCTTTTCCTTAAAATGATTAGTAGTATCTACTTAAAACCTTCAGCAAGCATCATATGTAATGGAGTCAAACTAGAACCATTCCCAATAAGATCAGGAGTGAAACAAGGCTGCCCACTGTCACCATTATTATTTAATATTGTCTTAGAAATGTTAGCTTTGGCAGTAAGAGAAGACAAAGAGATTAAAGGAATTAGAGTAGGTAATGAGGAAACCAAATTATCACTCTTTGCAGATGACATGATGATATACGTAGAGAACCCTAAAGAATCAACTAAAAAACTACTAGAAACAATTCACAACTTTAGCAAAGTTGCAGGATACAAAATAAATCCACATAAATCATCAGCATTTTTATATATTACTAATAAAGTTCAGCAGCAAGAGATACCAAAAGAAATTCCCTTCAAAATAACTGTTGATAGTATAAAATATTTGGGAATTTATCTGCCAAGGGATAGTCAGGAACTATATGAACTAAACTACAAAACACTTTCCACACAAATAAAATCAGACCTAGTCAAATGGAAAAACTCAAAATGCTCATGGGTAGGCTGAGCAAATATAATAAAAATGACAATATTACCCAAACTAATTTATTTATTTGATGCCATACCAATCAAACTCCCAAGAAATTATCTTACAGATCTAGAAAAAATAGTAGCAAAGTTCATTTGGAAAAACAAAAGGTCAAGAATTTCAAGGGGATTAATGAAAAAAAAAAGCCTGATGAAGGTGGACTTGCTGTACCAGATCTAAAACTATATTACAAAGCAGCGGTCATCAAAACCATTTAGTACTGGCTAAGAAATAGAGTAGTCGATCAGTGGAATAGGATAGAATCACAAGACAAACTAGGCAATAACTATAGCAATTTAGTCTTTGATAAACCAAAAGACCCCAGCTTTTGGGATAAGTATTCACTATTTGACAAAAACTGCTGGGAAAACTGGAAACTAGTGTGGAAGAAATTAGGGCTTGACCCACATCTAACACCACATACCAAGATAAGATCTAAATGGGTTCATGATCTGGATATAAAGAGTGATACTATAAGTAAATTAGAGGAATGTAATATAGTTTACCTCTCAGACCTATGGAGATGTAATAAATTTATGTCCAAAGAAGAACTGGAACTCTCAATTGAAAATGAGATAGATAACTTTGACTATATTAAGTTAAAAAGTTTTTGTACAAAACAAAATCAATACAAACAAGATTAGGAGGGAAGCAATAAATTGGGAAATCATCTTTACATTTAAGGGTTCTGATAAAGGTCTCATCTCTAAAATATATAGAGAATTG
>JAJPUD010027111.1:0-15841 GCA_023553655.1 Myrmecobius fasciatus
ACAACTTTAGCAAAGTGGCAGGATTCAAAATTAATCCACATCAATCAAAATAATCCATAAAATCATCAGCATTTTTATATATTACCAACAAAATTCAGCAGCAAGAGATCCAAAAAGAAATTCCATTCCAAATAACAGATGATAGGATAAAATATTTGGGAATCTATCTGCCAAGGAAAAGTCAGGAACTATATGAACTTAACTACAAAACACTTTCCACACAAATAAAATTAGATCTAATCAATTGGAAAAACATTAAGTGCTCATGGGTAGGCAGAGCAAATATAATAAAAATGACAATACTACCCAAACTAATGTACTTATTTAGTGCCATACCAATCAAACTCCCAAGAAATTATTTTACAGATCTAGAAAAAATAGTAGCAAAGTTTATTTGTAAGAACAAAAGGTCAAGGATTTCAAGGGGATTCATGAAAAAAAAGGCAGATGAAGGTGGCCTTGCTGTACCAGATGTAAAACTCTATTATAAAGCAGCGGTCATCCAAACCGTTTGGTACTGGCTAAGAAATAGAGCAGTCGATCAGTGGCACAGGATAGGTTATCAGGACAACCTATGCATTAACCTTAACAATCTAATGTTTGATAAACCCAAAGACCCCAGCTTTTGGGATAAATACTCTCTATTCAGCAAAAACTGCTGGGAAAATTGGAAACTAGTGTGGAAGAAATTAGGGCTTGTCCCATACCTAACACCACATACCAAGATAAGATCTAAATGGGTTCATGATCTAGATATAAAGAGGGACTTTGTAAGCAAGTTAGAGGAACGTAATATAGTTTATCTCTCAGACCTGTGGAGATGGAATAAATTTATGTCCAAAGAAGATCTGGAACTCCTAATTGAACACCAGATGGATAATTTTGAGTACATTAAATTAAAAAGTTTCTGTACAAATAAAACTAATGCAGACAAGATTAGGAGGGAAGTATCAAACTGGGAAATCATCTTTACATTTAATGGTTCTGATAAAGGCCTCATTTCTAAAATATATAGAGAATTGTCTCATATATATAAGAATTCAAGCCACTCTTCAATAGATAAGTGGTCAAGGGATATGAACAGTCAATTTTCAGATGATGAAATTAAAACCATCTCTAGTCTAGGAAAAGTTGCTCCAAATCACTATTGATCAGAGAAATGCAAATTAGGACAATTCTGAGGTACCACTACACACCTGTCAGATTGGCTAAAATGACAGGAAAAGATAACAATGAATATTGGAGGGGATGTGGGGAAACTGGGACACTAATACATTGTTGGTGGAACTGTGAACCAACCATTCTGGAGAGAAATTTGGTGCTATGCTCAAAAAGTTATCAAACTGTGCATACCCTTTGACCCAGCAGTGTTTCTACTGGGCCTATATCCCAAAGAGATCTTAGAGGAGGGAAAGGGCCCCACATGTGCAAAAATGTTTGTGGCAGCCCTTTTTGTAGTGGCTAGAAACTGGAAACTGAATGGATGCCCATCAATTGGAAAGTGGCTCAATAAGTTATGGTATATGAATGTTATGGAATATTATTGCTATGTAAGAAACCACCAGAAGGATGATTTCAGAGAGGCCTGGAGAGACTTGAATGAACTGATGCTGAGTGAAACGAGCAGAACGAGGAGATCATTATACACGGCAACAACAATACTATATGATGATCAATTCTGATGGACATGGCTCTCTGCAACAAAGAATTGTCTCAAACCAATTCCAATTGTTTACTGAAGAAAACCATATACACCCAGAGAGAGGGATATGAAATATGGACCACAACGTAACATTTTCATGATCTCTATTGATGTTTGCTTGCATTGTGTTGCCTTTCTCTGGTTTTCTTTTTTTTTCTTGTAGATAGGATTTTTCTTGCACAACTTGTCAACTATTATTATATTATTAACATGTAGTGGACTTCCTGCCATCTAGGGGAGGGGAGGGGACTGGGGGTAAAAGTTGTAATGGAGAGCTTTGTAAAGATCAATGCTGGGGAACTACCTATACATATGCTATACAAATAAAAAGCTTTAATAAAAAAAAGAAAAGAAAAAAAAAAAGAAAAGTGAGACTTTATTGCCATGGGAAGTTTGGGATCATTAAATGAATTTCATAGTTTTTCAAAAACAGTAAAATTCCTCCCTTTCCTACTGTTCATATATGGGATCAACTTATATATCTGAACTGTCAAATACTCTTACAAATATACATGTATATATATATAGAACAGTTCAGATATATATACTAGGCTGTGTATGACAGAGAGACACAGAGACACAGATGGAGAGAGGCAATATTGCATAGTGAACAGACACCATACCTTGAAACCAGAAAAAACTGTCTCTGATACTTAGTGTCTTTTTGACCTTAGACTATTTACTTGACCCCTCAATTATCTTAGCAATTCTAGGACCAAAATATGCAAAAAAAATCACCTACCTTAAATTAGTAGATAGAATTTCCTACTAATGAAATCCCAGGTCTAGTCTTTATGCTTATGTGAATGCATTTGTATATATTGTGTTTATGTGTGTATATATACACCCATACATTATATATGCATCTATCTGTCCACCTATCTAATACACACATAGCAAGTCATTAAATTGTTTTTTTCAGATAGCCAGCATGCATCTTTCCCTTATATTTGGGATGTTTTGTTAGTCCACACCTATTTCCTTTTGTTAATTCTATTTTATTAATGTTTGTTAGAGCTAGAAGGAGAGGTACAGGAGAACTATACCTATCCTACTTTAATGATAGCTTGAGCCTTCTTCATAGGATGATGCAAGCAAAGACAGTTGCATCATGTATGGATAATAGAGTGCAGCTGGATAACTATCTTTTCCACTACCAGGTATTTTAATAATACACATATTATTCTCCTACCAACCAAAGAGAATTTCATTAAAATATCTGAGATTCAATGAGATTCATCCCAGGTATAACCCTGTGTATATAAATGTATTTCTCCTTTTGTTTTTGGGAATAAAGAAGCAGAACTTCTATAGTGGATATTTGCATCCTAATCAATTTAGAATATGCTCTTTAATCTTCATATAAAATAATGATAGTTTTCTGAGTCACAGTAGCTAGTACTTTGAAACTTTGAAAAGAAAGAAAGAAAATTCATTAAGGTCCAAAATAGTCAGAGCCAAGTGTCCTGTCATAATTAAGAATGAAGGAACTCTTGATATTTTTGGAATGTGGAAGCTAGATGAAAGATGTTTCTCTTTATTTCTAGCAAATTTGTCCAAAAAGAAAGAAAAAATAGAGATGAAGGGGATAGTAGGGAATCCAATTCTTTTATAATTTTTGCATAATATAGACTCATTCCTCAAAAGCACAAAAAATGTTAGTCCTTGAAATAAAACATAATAATTTTACATAATCCAAGCCTTTTTAGATTTATTTTTTCCTTTGAATTCTTGTCTTCTTTCCCACTTCCTCTCTCAAACTTTGACTCTTCTTTTCTCTTTGTTGATGGACTCCACAGGTGAAATCAATGTTGCTGCCCTGTTTGTTTTGTTTTGTTTTTAAGTTTCTAAACTGTGAGTACTAGAGCAATATACAATTTGAATATAATTTTAATGTTGTGTTAAGTGGCCTAGGTTCAAACATTCCAAAAGCAATAAAAATAAATTAATTACTGCAACATATAACACAGCTACTAAAGTCTCATATGCACAGCATGGTACCCAGGAAATGCATTGGGGATTTTTTAAAAGAACAATCAATTTGATCACTTCCCAGATTAAGAGTTGCACGCTAGGCAACAATGGAGCCAAGATTGTCGCTCATCAACCCTGATGAAACTCCTAAGAACATTAACAGTAGCTCTGAGGTTGCTCTAAATACAGGAAAGGGCTTCTTGACAAACTACATTATGTGCTTTCTTTGCCAGAAAGTGCAAAAGTTGGAAAAAACAACACTTGGCCAAAGTAGAAGATGACTGAGCTACTTTCCTCTGAATTGATTTTTTTCCCATACAGATGTCGGGATAATGTGGCAAGGGAATCAATATTTATTTATACTATTTTTATAATACACATTTATCCTAGGTTTACTATTTTTCAGAGTAAGTTATGAACCATTTCCAACTTAGTTTAAAGTTGTATGGCTACAAGAGTAAGCCATTAATGCAGAAAACTTGTATAAGGATACATTTCATCTCTAGAGCTGATCTTCCACAAAGTGAGCCCAGAAGAAAACAGAGAAAAAGCAAACAAATAAAATAGACATGGCAGTAGTTGTCCCCATTTTTTCAGCTATTTTTTAGTTCATTTGACAAATATTTATTAAGCATTTATTCTGTCTATTCGATATTTTTAAAGTATAGTATTCAAAACCAGGGGTGTGATAGTACAACTATACTCTGTCCTCATCAAATTACATCTAGAATATTGTTTTCAGTTCTGGCTGTGTTGCAACTGGACATCCATTTTGTGTGTGTGTGTGTGTGTGGAGGGAATGTTGACAAGATGGAAGCTATCTGAAATAAGAGTAGGGGGGAGGGATTTGAAAGCAGTTCAAATAAAGATGACAATAAATGATAAGAACAAAAGGGGGCACTTGTAGATCCATTTTGAGGAATAGAAGATTAAAGAAAGGAAAGAATTGCTTTGTGCTATGAAAAGGGTCATGTTACTGGTTAAAGGAATAAACAGAGAACTCTTTCCCAGCTTCTTTGTTCTTACCCTTGATAAATGGTCCTCCAACTTAGAAAGATATACCACCCTGCGCAAAAAAGAAAAAAAAAAGTGAATAGAGAGCCAATGATCCCAAGTAAATGAGGAGAGATGGTAGGAGAACACCTAACTAACTTTAATGAGTTCATTGGGACTTGGAATAACTAGATACAAATTTACTAAAAGAATAATAATTGTTGTGATTTTAAGTTTTAGTTAATTATCTCTGGAAAAATTCTGTGAAAAGAGAATGCTATCATAGGTTTGGAAACAGGTAAATGTTGTCCTACTTTCCAAAAATGGGAAGAGGCTATAGTCTATAAATTACTGGCAGTGAGGCTGACTTCTATTCCTCACAAAATTGTAGAATGCATTATTAAAGGGATGGTTTATGAGCATTTAGAAAGGGGAGCAGTGGATCAATAAAAAAAGCCAGCATGGTTTCATCAAAAACAGGTCATGCAAGACTAATCTCATTTCCTTCCTGACAGGGTTACTAGACTGGTAGATTAGGGATATGATATAGATATAGTTTACATAGATTTCAGAAAAATAAAAAGTTGACAAGGCCTCTCATGCCATCATTGTTGACATGATGAAGAGATGTGAGCTATGTGATAGTACAGTTATATGGAATAAGAATTGGTTAAATGGCCAGTACCAAAGAGTAATAAGTAATGGGTCAGTTTCAATTTGAATGACCTCACAAGTTATGTCTCTTTAATAACACATTTTAGATTTTTGTCAGAAATCATTCAAGCCTTCTGGCCTATAGTTTATAGACCCCATTCTTTCCCCTTTGTTGAAAATTGGAACATTTTCCCTTCTCCAATCCTGGGGCAGATTTCATGTTTTCTACATTCTTATAGGAATCCCTGAAAGAAACTCATCAATGACATCTGCCAATTCTTTCAGTGTCTTGGAATAGAAAGCATGTGGACTTAGTAAATTGAACAAATCAAGGGTAGTTAGGTGCACTCTTACTAAAGAATCTCTCAACTTATCTTTGGTTTCAACTCCCTAATAGCCATTTTGGTTCTGACCTTTCCAATCCAAATTTCATTCTTCATAGGAGAGAAAATGGGATAAAAATGAGTCAAATATTTCTGCATTCTTTCTGGTAGCCATTATTATCATTATTATCATTATTATCATCCATTCTGAACAATGATTCTACTCACTTTGATCATTTATGACTAGTTTCAGCTTATTGTAAACCTTAGCACTCTTCAACTATGAAAGGACAAAGCTATACTCCTTTTTTTTAATCCTCCTTAATCTGTTCTGCATTCTGTTTTCAGTATATGTCTTTTTAAAAACTACATTGATTGAGCTTCCTGTTCATCAACAACAGTCTCTTTAGATAACTGTTCTTTTTTCCCTCATCAAGCTGTTTGCCTTTGTGTCTTCAGCATTTGATTTTTGTAAGTATTCCATTTATCCTAAAAATGACTTCCTTGAATTTTATCAATTTTACCAATTTACCAAGCATTTTACCAGTTCCTTCTCTGAACCTCTGAAGCCCTTTCTTCCAAAATTTAAAATGCTTGTCAAACTATCCCCAGATTTCCTTTCACTTTCTAATATGATCTCTGAAAAGGCATGCTCATCTTCCTCCTCTCCCCACAAAATCCCTCTCATTCCTACTTGAGAAGCCATTCTTTTCTTGTTGGTCAGAATCAAATCCTAATTAAAAATTCTCAGTTTCCTTTATCATTTCAAAACTGAAATTATAATAAAGACAAGGCAAAAGCTCTTCTGAATTAGCAGAAAGAAAGCTCCATTAGGTATCTGGATAATTGAAATTTATCATTATTTATACATCATACCCATACCTTGGTTTGTGATTGTTTCTTGAACCACTCATCTATTTATTCCTATCCAGATAGTCTGTAGTACACTTACATGACATTGATTTTTATTTCTCCTCCAGTGATCTCTATTCAAATATAATACATCATTATTCTGCCTTCTACTTTCTGGCTTTGCTAACATGAATATATATTCTTATATAATACTGTTCTACTGCTGTTTCCTCTTCCTTTTGAAAAGGCATATTCTTTCCAAGCCATATTCTAGTCATGAATTCTATCCTATCAAGTCTTAGTGATACCCGTGAGGTCAAATTTTCCCTCCTACATTGGGAGCTCTAACTCATCTACCTTGTTACTCATAACCTTGAAAGCTTTTGAATTGACAAATTAAGCCAAGACTTTTTATGGCAACTGTTCTCTAGAGCATTGTCATCAGTTAATTTTTAGTTAAAACAACTGTTGGGATTCTCTTTACACCATAGCTACTTTCTGTGGCATTTCCTTTTCAACAGTGTTACTAGACAGGTAGGGAATAGCTGCTTCACAAAGATGTCTCAAAACAAAATAAAACATATAACAGGAACTCTTATGCTAGGTATCTATTGTGTATAAATATATTGTACGCACATGTGTAAACATGCATAAACAAGAACAACAACAATCACACACACACATTTATCAGTCCAAATTAGATTTATTTTTTTTATAGCCAAGAATCCATTATTCCCATGTTTTTTAACTGTGGTCCACAAACATCTTAACTTTCTCTTTACTTGTAAGATCTGTCTTTGCATTCTTAAGACTTTTCTTTCTATTCGTAATTTTAATGAAATATGTCATGGGTGCTAGGGGCTTCAGTTTCTTGCCCAGACCTTTATTCTTCAGCAATGATTTATAATTTCCTTGAGCAGGATTGCTAGAAGTGGATAATAGTCATTAGGCATGTCAGGTTGACAAAAAACTGCCTAAATATTCCACCATGAGAAGTAACCAATCTCTACCACTAAAGGCACTTATTAGGTTCAGTAACCATTAGAACTGGACTCAGGAAGACTTGAATTCAGACCCTCCCTTAGATATGCTCTATTTATATTTTCTTGGACGAGTAACTTAACTGTTGACTTCAGTTTCCTTATCTGTAAAAGAGATAATAATAATGCTTACTTCCCAAGATTTTTGTGAATGTAAATAAATAATTGTGAAGTGCTTTGCAAACCATTAAACAATAACTAAATAGTAACCATTCCTACTATTACTAGTGCTGCTGCTGCTATTAATACCACTACCATCACTATTAGCACTATTTATTTTCACTCCTTCCTCTGACTTTTATCAGAAAGATTGTGAGTCTACATCATCATTCCTTTGAAGGGAAACAGCTACTTTTCCCCCAAATAATATTCCCATTCAATTAGTTTCAAATATTTAGTAATTCCTTGTTTTCTTCTCAGCAACACATTCTCTTTCCCTTCTATCACCAAACACAGGTCAATATTTCATATGGTCTCTTTTTACCTTGTTTTCTTTTCTTTCTTTCTTTCTTTCTTCCTTCCTTTCTTTTCTTTCTTTCTTTCTTTCTTTCTTCCTTTCTTTCTTTCTTTCTTTCTTTTCTTTCTTTCTTTTCTTTTCTTTCTCCTTTCTTTCCTTTTTTTCTCCTTTTCCTCTTTTTCCTTCTATCTTTCTCCTTTCTTCTTTCTTTCTCCTTTCTTTCTTACTTTCTCTTTCTTTCTTTCTTTCATCTTTCTTTCAAATCTTGAATTCCTTCCTCCATTTTGTAAAGGAATATTTTATGCTCCCCTAATATTCTAAAAATGAAGCAATGCTCTTTGAGAGTCTTTACCATCTCCTCCAAGAAATAGAACTGTGTGGTCAATTATTTTCTCGTAGAAGAAATACTAAAATCATGCATTCTGTGTAGGCCATAACATTTTTTTTGTATTCAGTACTTGCCAGTAAAGAAGTTAGCCGGCATTTACTAAATGTCTACTATGTGGCAAGCACTGCATTCTGAACTGGGGAACCAAGGAAGTAAAAAAAAAACACATATTTTTAAGGAATTCTTCATTTAATGCCAGATACAACATGCAAACAATTATGTACAAACAAGATAAATTCAGGACAAATGGGAGATGATCTCAGGGAAAGATACTAATATTAGAAAGTTCTAGGAAAGGTTTCTTGCAGAAGGTGGGAAATCTAGAAATTAAAGGTCTTCTGGCCTTAATACTTTTTTTTCATACTTGCTTGTAGTTTTGGAGGCAAAGTGACCTATTAGAAACATCTCAACAAACTCATTCCTTCTATGCATAAAAAAAAACTAAAGAAAAACAAAATTAAATGATTTATCCACAGTCAAATAGTTACTTAGCAGTAGATTTGAGTTTAAAACCTGGTTTCCTACCAATGAAACCATTGCTTTTTCCATTATGCCATGTAATTAAATTATGTTTAATATAATTCAAGGAAATCTATATTTGCTGGTGTCTAATGAGAACAGATGTAAATGTTCAAGAACTTTAGGTAAAAATAGTGATGGTGAGAGGGGGTGCATTTTCATCACTATCCTTAAAGACATTGTCTTTTATGGCAAATAATATTACATTTCTTCTTTAGGTACACTATAATATTATTTTGAGCACTTCTATCTACTCCCAAACAGCACCTTAGACATAGAGGAAGAATATGGCCTATTGCTTTGAAAATAGTTGGAGAGAACATGCTTTTAATGAGGTTCAGATTGCAGGTTCTGTTCTTTTTAGAGGCCAGTTAGCTTTGAACAGAGGAAAAAACAACTTCGTTTCTCACCTTAAGCCATTCATCTTATCAAGCGGTAGAGAGCAGAGATGCTCATTACCAACCCAGCACCACTATTGGAAAAAACAAATCAAAATGCAGGTTCTAATGACAGCACAATACTTTATATATAAAAGACAGCAAATTATTAGGAAGTCAAAGTTATAATTAATCTAACTCCAGCAGCAGTAAAAGTAGCAAAAGAGCATAGTTCATCTCTGCTGAAATCAATTGAACAATAAATATAATCATAGCCTTAAAAAATCGTTCTGTTTCTAATACTGGATACATATATTTAGTTTTGTATAGAGAACTATAGTTTTCATCTAAGTTTGGAAGATAATTTCAATAATTTTCCAGAACTCCTTAGTTTAAAAAACAAAACAAAACCTTTTTTTGCTATCACAGTTAATATCATGGGATTTACAATGCAAATTAGATTTGAGTTCAAGTCTCAGCCCAGGCACTTCGTAAAATCTAAAAGCTGAATATAACCTCAGAGGCCATTGTGCCCAACCATTACCTAGTCAAGAGTTCTTTATTGCATCCAGAGATGGCTTTGACCTTTAAAAATTTTATTTCATGTCTTATAGTTGTCTCCATATTGAACTTGTGAAAGCACTGACATCCTCACATATTTCTCACATTATCTAGCTATGCTTCCCCCAGGATGGACTTGTACAAGTGATTTGAGTAGGATTTTTTTTTTTTACATTTAGCTCTACTAAATGTTATCTTACATGATTGACTATTGCTCTAGTCTAGAAGTATTTTAAAATAGTTAACATTTGCTAGTATTTCAATAATGCTTTAAAGTTTGTATAGGGTATTATGTGTGTTGGCTTATTTAGCCTTCAAAACAATCCTGAGAAATAGATATTGTCATCATCATTATTATTATTATTCCCATTTTATAGATAAGGAAACTGAAGCTAAGATTATTGAAATTAATTGCCCAGGTTCACACACGTAGAAAGTAGGTGAGGCAGGATTTAAACATTTCTTTCTGCCTTCAAGCCCAATCTTAACTGTCACTTAACTGTCACAATGTCACTTAACTGTCCAGTTCAGTTAGCTAATGTAGTTAATGTCCTGTGAATTTTGTCCAGGGACAGATTCTTGTGGCCTTTTAAGTGGAGCCTTCTCCCTCAAGGAACATCAAGAAATGAATGACAATTCCTTGGGGGCCAGGTGTTCAACCAATTCCAAATCTTTTTTGATTGTATTAACTAAACAGAATTTCTCAATCTTTTTGATGAGGAAAGTATGACAAATTTTGTTAAATATTTTCCTGAAATCTAGTTAAAACATGTGGGAAATATTTGAATGTGTATAGCATCTATGAGTCTCATTTTCTGTATAACATGTAAATAGAGGAACATATATGAAATAATTCAAAGAGGAATGGATTACTGCCAGCTAGAGATATCAGAAAGGGCTTTCTATGGAAAGTGGTGGTATATGAGTTGAACTTTGAAAAATTCTAAAGATAGGGATGATAAAGAAAGGGAATTTCGGGCATTGATCAAATACATCAAAGACCAGCTTGAATAGGAGTTCATATATGAAGTGGAATAATGTAAAATAAACTTATATATATAGTGGAGAGCCAATTATGAAAGACTTTAAAGACTAAACTGAGGAATGTGTATTTTATACTAAATATAATATATTAAATAAAAATAACTAAATAAATATTTTATACTAAATAAATGGGCATGAATCTGGAGGAGACACAGTGTCATGGCCTCACTTGATTTTGATGGGGGGAAATTTAATAAGTTGTGTGTGTGTGTGTGTGTGTGTGTGTGTGTGTGTGAATGAATGAATTGTTTGTGTATATGTATGTGTGTATATACATAAACACACATGAATATCTATACATATATTCACACGTAATTTTTGATGTCTCATGATATCTAAAGCCAGGCATTACTATTACAACTTCAGATAAAACAATAATAAAAAAAATTTGACCTGAGTGGTCTATATTTATGGGAGTGATATATTGATCTAACTATTCTAGAAGACAATTTGAAACTACACAAGAAAAAGAGTTAAGCTATTCATATGCTTTGATTAAAGCACATTATACAAACATCCATATGTAGCATCTGTATCAGCCATGTTTATATTATATTATGCATATTATGATTATATATTAAAGCATAAATATTAAATATTAAAGATTTAACATAATTCTATTTTTCAGTCTCTCATATGTATATGCATCTGTTATTTCCCAATGCCACTACCCCACAATAGAATGATTTGACATTCAAAAATTTTTAAGAATAGAAATAAGCAAATCAACAGAGTGATCGTGGCTAATGGTATGTCAGTCATATCCCATATTTTGAAATCCACATCTTCTACCAAGACAAATAAAGTATGGTGGCTCATGATCCCTTTGGAGGTCAGATTAGCCAAGTGTACTGTTTGAGTTTTGATGGCTTTTAGTTTCAGTTTTTTTTTTCCTTTTCCATTTTATGAGCATTGTGTGCATTATTCCCTTAGCTCTGGGTGCTTTTTCTGCATTGTTTCTTACATTCATATACCATTTCCTAATTTGTCACCAATTCCCCCTCCTGATCCCACCTATTTGTTGTTACCACAAAAGTTCTAGTTCTATTTGAATATTTAGAGGATTTTTCCCTCTGACTTTAAGTTTCTAAGGTGTAAATGTCCAGTAGTGATATCACTGGGTCAAAGGGTATGAGCAAGTTAGTTTCTCCCCCCCCCCCCCAGGATAATTTCCAGTTGTTTTCTAGAATGAATGGACCAAAACCCAACTCTACTAATAGTGGATAATACATGTCTAATTTCTTTTACGCTTGTCTTATCTGAGATAATCATTGTCAATCCTGCTTTTTAAGATTCCAATGAGGTATAATAAATTCCACTCTGGCCCCTCATTAAATTCTGAATGAATATGTATGTTTTGAGAGAATTTCTTGTAAAAATCAAATTGTTGGGTTTTGCTTTTTGATCCATACTGCTGCCCAATTTATGGGTGAGCTAATCCCATTTCAATTCATGGTTATGATTATTGTTTATTTTTCACTCCATCAAATCCTATTAGAATATTTCTTCTCTCATCCTGTCTCCATCCCCCCCCCCGGAAAAAAAAAACAAAGAGAAATAAAAAGGAATGAAATTGGCACTAGGTATTAGAGTTTACATAGCTTGGGACGATCTAATCTCTGTCCTTTCCTCTCTCTCTTTTATCACAACACAGACCAAAACACTAGGTCTTTCCCTTTATCTTTTTTATCTATTTTAATCTGTAGTTTTTCATATTTTCATTTTACTTTACTGACAGGTATCACCGTCCCAACTTTATCTTCCTCTAAATTCCCCTCCTCACTGACTCTTTCTTGGAACAATACCTTAATTACTTTATTATACTTCTACTCTGTACTCTTTGTTTTAGACTTCCCTTGCCCAGCTTGCTAAAAAATCAGATCCATTCCACTTCTGTCTTTTATTTCCTGTTGTATACCAATTAAGAGAGATTGTCACTTTTTTCTGTCTCCTCTTCCTTACTACTTCCCTGGAGAATTCTGTGGTTATTGTTTTGCATTTTTTGAAAACCCAAACTTTTCAAGTCTGTTTTTTTCTCCCTCAGATGAAGAATAAAGACATGGGACTCCAAAGGGGCAAAAGCCTTCCCTCCACCTTTTAGGATGCAAGTGTTTGACCCCAAACCTCCCTGTTCAACCTGTTTCAACTTGTTTAATCTTTTAAGTTTCTTTTGTCCACTGTTTCTTTTTTAAAGACTACCTGTTTTAATTTTCCCAAAAAAAGTGAATAAAATAAAGCAAGCAAGCAAGTATTTACTAAGTTTCCACTATATGACAGTGTCTGTGCTAGGTACTGGGGACAAAGACATCAATGAAATGCTCTCAAGGACTTAACATTCTACAAGGAAAAATAGCATCTACACACACACACACACACACACACACATAGAAGAAAATTGGGGAATCAAGAAAGACTTTAAGATGCTAGGCTAACTAATAAGAGCTTACAATTTGAATTTAGCATTGAGGAAATAAATCAATGAATCAATCAACCAACAAGTTTTATTGAGTCTTTTATTTTCTGAGCCCAGAAAATGCAAAGACAAAAGTGAAGTATTTTCCTTTCCCCAGAACGTTATATTCTGTTGGAAGAGACAATATGTATATATGTGCATATAATGTTTTTTTTTTTTTTTTAGATAATGGGCTTCCCAGCAAAAGGGTGTTTTAAGAGTTTGACAGTGAGAGCTTCTCACAATAGTGGTGCTCAGAGACGGGGCAAAAAATTTGGTTTTGATGGCAGCAAGAGCAGCCACAGTGCCATTAACAATGATAGAGGTGGCAGTGGTGTGGCAGTGGTAGCAGCAGCTGTAAGGATGAGGGGGACAGAGAGACAGGGGAAGGAGACATACAGATGGTGAGGGAGCCTAGGCTTTACTAGAATAACAGCACCCTCCTTTATTGAAACAAAAAGAGACAGCTGGAACTTCAGAGCATCCATTGCTAAATGCCCCCCTAGCCAAAATGTCAGATAAACAGAAAAGAACCCTTGCAGCTAGATAGAACAAAAAATAGACTTCTGATCCTGGAGTCAGGGAGACTTGAGTTCAAGTCCAGCCTCAGATACTCGAAGATAATAATAACACCTACTATCCAGGATTGTTGTGAGAACAACCTGAGATAAAAGTTAGGAAATTCTTAAAATAGTGCCTGTCACATAGTAGCTATTATATGTTAGCTATTATCATTTGTATTTATTATTATTATTATATTCCCCCAAATAATTTCTTTTTGTGCTTTAAAAATATTTATCCTTTAATCAATGTAGAAATCAAGTCAATTTGACATAAAGAATCAATATTAATTGAATGCAGCTGTGCATTTTATTAACTGGTAGGGGTTTCAACAGAGAACAACTGTTTTGGTAAATGATTTATAAAATACAGATAGGACCAAAGTCCAAGCTCTACTCTAGAATTGTCAGGTTTTATTTTGGCTGGGAGATGAATCCCAATCATAAAAAAATCTCATAGCTTTAATCATAAATAATTTTTAAATAAAAATTCTACATGGCAGAATTAAACTGCATCTGTTTGGATTTGTTTCTGGAGGAAAGGCATGATTAGAAGTATGACCCTTTAGGTGTTTTTTGGAAGAAATCAAGGATCACAAAGAGTAGAGGCAAGGATACAATACTAGAGTTTTTTGATCCAGAAAATGTGGATAAAAGGTGAGTGTGGAGTTGGTGGTGACTCTACATGGCATGACTAGAAGTATAATGGTACAGAAATAGATAATTCCAGAAGAGGAATAATTGGTGGAGGAGGGGAAATACTTAGCTCTCTATTACATGTGAGTTTGAGATACCTAATTATTTTAATTTAATTTGAAATTTCCAACAGGCAACTGGTGACACCAGAATAGAACTCAGGAAAGAGACCAGAGCTACAATTGATAAGTGGTCAAAAGGTATGAACAGGCAGTTTTCAGATAGAGAAATTAAAGTCATCTATAGTCATGTGAAAAAATACTAAATATCACTATTGATTAAAGAAAAGCAAATTTAAACAACTCTTAGGTACCACCTCATCCTTATGAGATTGACTACTATGACAGAAAAAGAAAATGTTAAATGTTGGAGAGGCGTGGGAAAATTGGAGCACTAATACATCATGCATGTATTTGTGAGCTGATCCAGTCTTTCTAGAGATCAATTTGGAACTATACTGAAAGAGTTTTAAAACTGCATATTCTGAGAGGGGGGGCGGAGCCAAGATGGCAAAGTGAAAAGGTGACTCTCTGCCTCTCCCCCGATCTTCTCTCAAATCAACAATAAAATAAGCCTCTGAACTGATCTTCAAGTCAACGAACTCAGAAATATTTGGACACTGCTTTCTGGAGAACTTCATATCAGGTTTGTCTGACTCAGACAGAGAGATAAATAGACGACTCCTGTGTAGGCCGGAAGTGAGGGTGGGACTCAGTTCAGCTCATCCTGGCAGAAATTCCATACTCCAAACTCCAAATTCCAAGCACCTGGAGTTTATCTGAGGCACTCGGGACTCTCTGCCCTGATTGGGGGCAGGTGTTCTGGCAGACTTGCCTTGTTTAAGGAGTAATTCAGATTTAATCCTAGCCCCCACTGGCCCAGCACCTTAAATTAATTCTCCGAAGTGCCCCAGGGCAAAGCTCTTCAGCCCCCTTTCAGCCGCCGTTTTTTTTTTTTCCCTACCTTAAAGAGATATCCACACTGTCTAAAAAAATGAAGAAGCAAAAGAGAGCTCTCACCATAGACAGCTTTTATCAAGGCAAAGAAGCGTTGACCCCAGATCCTGAGGTTCCTTTAGACAAAATACCAGAAGAAGGTATTAAAGACCATCACTGGTCACTTTTTCAAAAGGCCTTTCTGGAAGATTGCATAAAGAACATCAAAAGAGAGCTGGAGGATAAACGAGAAAATAAACTGAAATCAGTGCAAGAAGGATACAATATCTTGCAAGAAGGATATGATGGCCTGC
>JAJPUD010027112.1:0-15841 GCA_023553655.1 Myrmecobius fasciatus
GCCTGGAACCAGATATTCTGAAAGACAAGGGAACTTGGATTACAGCCAAGAATAACCTATCCTGCTAGAATGAGCATTATCCTCCAGGGAAGAAGATGGTCATTTAATGATATAGGTGAATTTCACCTATTTCTAATGAAAAGACCAGATATGAACAAAAAATTCGACCTCCAAACACAGAACTCAAGGGAAGCATTTAAAAAAAAGGTAAAAAGTTTGGAAATATGTATACATATATTCAATTTACCAATATTTTAACATAATTAACATGTAGTGGATATCCTGCCATCTGGGGGAGGGGTGGGGAGTTGGGGGAAAAATTTGTAATGGAAAGCTATGTAAGGGTTGTTGTTGAAGAATTACCCACACATATGTTATGCAAATAAAATTAAAAAAATAAAAAAATAAAAAAATAAAAAAAATAAAAAATAAAAAAATAAAAAAAAGGTAAAAAGGAAAGGACTCTTGAGAACTTTATTTCTACTATGGGGATACTTAAAGATTGGGGGTATAATTAACTATCACTTCAATAATATGAAAAAGAAAACTAGAGAGGGAAAGGTTATCATACTGGGGGAAAGAGGGAAAATAAGATAAAAAAAGCAGGTAAAAATAAGGTAAAATCTCATGAAGAGGCAAAGAAAACCTAATATAATTGAGAGAAAGAAGGGAGGGAGATGAGCATTGTGTAAATCTTACTCTCATCAGATTGGGCTCTAAAAGTGTTTATCAGACACTTTTGATTTCGCAGAGAAACTTACCCTTCGCTATAGGGAAGTGGGAGGGAAAGGAGAAAAAGAAAGGGATAAACCAATAGGAGGGAAAATAGAAGAATCAGGGGAAAGGAGTAAAAAAAAAAGGGGAGAGGCTCTAAAAGGGGGAGGATTGTTTGGGGGAAGGGGTCATCAAAAGCAAAATACTGAGGAAGGGGGAAGGGAGAAAGGGGAAAGGAAAGGAAAAAACATAACTGGGGTAAATAAGATGGCAGGAAATAAAGAATTAGTTATTCTAACTGTGAATGTGAATGGGATGAATTCTCCCATAAAGTGGAAGTGGATATCAGACTGGATTAAAAACCAGAATCCCACAATATGTTGTCTACAAGAAATACATCTAAAGCATAGTGACACATATAGGATGAATGTAAAAGGCTGGAGCAGAACCTATTATGCTTCAGGTGAACAAAAAAAAGCAGGGATAGCAATCCTTATCTCAGATCAAGTAAAAGCAAAGATAAATCTAATCAAAAGAGATAAGGAAGGAAACTATATTTTATTAAAGGGTACCATAGATAATGTATCAATATCAATACTAAATATGTATGCACCAAGTACAATAGCATCCAAATTCCTAGGGAGAAATTAAGAGAGATGCAAGAAGAAATATACAGCCAAACTATACTAGTGGGGGATCTCAACCTTGCTCTCTCAGAATTAGATAAATCAAACCACAAAATAAATAAGAAAGAAACTAGGAAGGTAAACCAATTGTTAGAAAAGTTAGGTACGATAGATCTTTGGAGAAAATTGAATGGAGACAGTAGGGAGTTTACTTTTTTCTCAGTGGTCCATGGAACTTATACAAAAATTGACCAAGTATTTGGGCACAAAAACCTCAAAATCAAATGCAGAAAGGCAGAAATAGTAAATGCATCTTTTTCAGATCATGATGCAATAAAAATCACATGCAATATAAGGCCAGGAGAAAATAGATCAAAAGTTAATTGGAAATTAAATTTTCTAATCCTGAAGAATGAATGGGTGAAAGAGCAAATCATAGACACAATCAGTAATTTCATCCAGGAGAATGACAATAAGGAGACAACATACCAAAATCTGTGGGACATGGCCAAAGTGGTTATAAGGGGCAATTTTATATCTCTAGATGCTTACTTGCATAAAATAGAGAAAGAAAAGATCAATGAATTGGGCTTATTATTAAAAAGTTAGAAAAAGAACAAATTAAAGACAACTCTGAGATACCACTACACACCTGTCAGATTGGCTAAAATGACAGGAAATGATAATGATAACTGTTGGAGGGGATGTGGGAAAACTGGGACACTGATACATTGTTGGTGGAACTGTGAACGGATCCAACCATTCTGGAGAGCAATTTGGAGCTATGCTCAAAAAGTTATCAAACAGTGCATACCCTTTGACCCAGCAGTGTTTCTACTGGGCCTATATCCCAAAGAGATTTTAAAGGAGGGAAAGGGACCCACATGTGCAAAAATGTTTGTGGCAGCCCTTTTTGTAGTGGCAAGAAACTGGAAATTGAAAGGATGCCCATCAATTGGAGAATGGCTGAATAAATTATGGTATATGAATGTTATGGAATATTATTGTTCTGTAAGAAATGACCAACAGGAGGATTTCAGAGAGGATTGGAGAGACTTGCATGAACTGGTGCTGAGTGAAATCAGCAGAACCAGGAGAACATTATACACAGCAACAAGACTATACGATGATCAATTTTGATGGACATAGTTCTCTTCAACAATGATGTGATTCAAACCAGTTGTTCAGCGATGAAGATAGTCATATACATCCAGAGAGAGGCCTGTGGGAACTGAGTGTGAACCACAACACAGCATTTTAATGCTTTCTATGAATATTTCCATGCATTTTGTTTTCCTTATTAGGTTGTTTTTTTCTTCTTCTCTTTCTAGATCTGATGTTTCTTGTGCAGTAAGATAACTGTATAGATATGTATACATGTATTGTATTTGTCATATAATTTATCCTATTTTGCCTGTATTAGATTACCTGTCATCTAGGGGTCGGGGGTGGGGGGAAGGAGGGGAAAAGCTTGGGAAAAAAAGTTTTTGCAAAGGTCAATGTTGAAAAATCACTCATATGTTTTGTAAATAAAAAGCCTTATTAAAAAAAAGAAGGATCTTTGTGCAAAGATTTAGAATCAGAGAATATACTTTTAAATTTCAGTTTTGCCCTTTATTCCTATGTGATCTTGGGTAAATGACTTTTCCTGTCTGGACTTCAGATGAATTAAATGATTTCACACACGCCCCCCTTCTTGCTGTAAATCTATAGTCCTAAGCTATTTCTTAAAGCCCTGAGATGCTGTACTGGAAATAGCATCATCCAGGTGAAAGAAGGGTGAGGGGAGCAGAATTCATTCAAAGCCTGGCATAAAGCCATTTACTACCTATGTGATTTTGGATAACCTCTTAATTTCTCTAGGCCTCAGTTTCTTCAATTGTCAATTCAAAGGGTTAAATAGATTAGGTGATCTCAAAATTTCCTTCCATCTCTAAATCTATGAGTCTATGATCTTGTGAGTTTTAATAATAAATTAAATTCCAGGTTTGAAGAAAAACAGTTGACACACAGAATCATTGGCAGCCGGACCCTTATCAAATTAGGTACAATTTGTCCACACTAAGAGGTATCCAAGAACAGTTGCCCCTATAAGGAATGCATGCAACACAATGCTGAGATACTCTACATTCTATGGTATTCAGGGGAGCTTTGGTCAGACTGCTGCCACTATTCATATGGCTACTCACTTTGAGAGAATTTCTATAGTTCAAAAAAAGAGCAAGAGACAAGGAGACATGTTGAGTTTTCAACTCAATTAACATTTATTAAACATCTACTATGTGCCAGTCATTGCACTAAGTTGCACTGGAAAAACTAACAAGAAAGAGTTCCAGCCCTCAGAGAGCTTTCAATCTACTAGAAGAAGACAGCATGTAAAAGAAATTCCATGGAATCCAAAACAACCAGAGATGCTGAAGGAAAGGGGGGAATTACCTGGAAATGTCATCTCATAATAATAACATACTTTTCTATAGCATTTCAGAATTTATTAAAAGTTCCCCTCATAGCCCCTATGTAGATTAGGTTAAGATTGCCCATAGTTACCTTGGTGATAAGTGGCACGTGGGACTTGAACCCAGGTATTCTAAGTGCCAGATGCTTTCTTCTTTCTACTATTGCCTCTCTGCTATTGCAGTTTGCTTCTCTAGCATGGAGATTTTCCCATAGTAAGTATTCAATACATATTTATTGAATGAATTAATTTTGCTTGAATTAATAATGAATGGACTTTATGGGAAGCAAAATAGGCTATCTAAACCTTGTGATTCTATTTGATTCATGAGAATATGGCCTAAGAATGGACTTAGAGAAGTCTATTGAAGCTGAGTAGCAGCCTAGAGGGCTGATCTGGGAATTGGAAAAACTTTGGTTCAAGTCCTAATCTGGATATACACTGGCTGTAGAACTATGGATAAAACTCTTTACCACCCACAAGGCAGGGTGGCCCCCTCAGATTATGACTTGAAGAAGAGGTCATGAACTGCATTAGTACAAGGACTCTTTGTGAGAGTTTCTTGCATGAAATCACAATTCTGGACAAAATCAAAGCTATAAAATTATAGTCAGGCCATAGTTACTGTGGCTATAGTTTGAAGAATTAAGTGGAATATTTAGAAATTAGCAATTAGGGTTAGCAGTTTTTTAAGAAAATGAGGAGAGAATTGAAAGAAAATTAATTAATGAATGAGAGAAACTATGAAGAAGATAGAGAAAAAGACTATTTGCTTTGTTTCTATCTCTTTATTCTCAGATCTCTTAGGATCTTTTTTGGGAGATTTGTATTAATTGTTGTTTTATGGGAAAACAGCATTTAAAAGAGAATTTTTTTAGGAGTGAGTCTGAAGAGACTAATCAGAGTGATGCCTGGAATACTCTTTCTCCTCAACTTCATCAACTGACTTATTTGACTTCTTTTAAATCCCAAGTAAAATCTCATCGTTTACAGGAAGTCTTTCCCAGAACCTCTTAATTCTAGTGACTTTATTCTTCTTTGTTATCTTTTGTTTTCCTCCCCAAACCCTGTCCTAGAGATGACTAACATTAGACACAAATAGTTTAAACACACACACACACACACACACACACGGGTGGGAGTGTAAAATTATTTTATACTTTTGTTTATCAGTTCTTTCTCTGGATGTGGAGAGCATGTTTCTTCATATGTCCTTTATAGTTAATTTGGTTATTTATAATAGCCAAAATATCTATTTGCTCAAAGTCATTCTTAAATTATATTGTTGTTATTGTATACAGTGTTCTCTTGGTTGTGCTTATTTCACTCTTCATTATTTCATGCAAATCTTTCCATGTTTTTCTAAGATCATTGAACTCATCATTTCCTATAACACAGTAGTATTCCACAACTTTTTCAACCATTCCCCAGCTGATGAGTATCCCTGAAACTTATATTTCTAGAACTCAAGAGAAGCATAAAAATGAAAAATGGAAAGAACTCTTGAGAACTACATTTCTTTTATGGGTATACTTAGAGAGTACAAGTATAATTTGATTTTATCATGATAATATGAAAAAAGAAACTAGAGGTGGAAAGAAGATTGTACTGGAAAAAAGACGGAAAAAGGAAGTAAAATAAAGCAACAGCTAAAAACATTTTAGAATATAAATGTTCATTTTTCTTTTTCTCTAATCATCTTTGGAAATAGACCTAGAAGAAATATTGCTCAGCCAAAGGGTACAGGGGGTTTCATAGCTATTTGGCATAATTCCAAATTCTCTCCAAAATGCTTGGTTCAGTTCACAGTTCTACCAGTAAGGAATTAATGTCCCAATTTTCTACATCCTCTTCAACGTTTGTTACTTTCTCCTTTAATCATTTTAGACAATCTGGTAGGTGTCTTCCTTCTTTTAATTATTTTCTACTTATCGTATATATAGTTTGTTTGTATGTTGTCTCTCCCATTAGATTGTAAGTAAGTTCCTTGATAATGAGTGGGGAGCAAGACTTTCTTGCAAGATTTCAAAAAAGATTTTTAAAAAGAGAAGAAAAATAGGGAAAAGAAATGAGATCTTTGCAAAAGGGTATGTAAAAGGAAAAACAGAAATTTTCTGAAGAAAACTCCTTAAAAATAGATTTGATGAAATGGGAAAAGCATATAACTCCCTACAAACTAGATTTGATGAAATGGGGAAAGCATTTAACTCCTTACAAAATAGATTTGAAAAAGATACCAAATTCATTGAAAAACAGAATTTGTGAAGTGGAAAAAAATGCAATGAACAAAACAATTCAGTTGACCAAATATAAAAGGATCTAAAAAAGATAATTGAAGAAAATAATACACTAAAATTATAATTGAATAAATGGAAGTGAATGGCTCAATAATACTTCAAGGATCAGTCAAACAAAACAAAAAATTAAAAAAATAGAAGAAAATATGAAATACCTCCTAGGAAAAAAAAACTGACCTGGAAAATAGATCTAGTAGAGACAATCTAAGGATTATTAGACTTCAGGAAAGCCATGATTAAAAAAAAAAGAACTTAGACATTATCTTACAGGAAATCATAAAGGAAAACTGCCCTGATATCCTAGAATCAGAAGGTAAAATAACCATTGAAAGAATTCACCCATCACCTCCTGAAACAGACGCCCAAATGAAAACTTCAAGGAATATCGTGGTTAATTTTCAGAACTATCAGATAAAGGAAAAAATATTGCAAGAATCCAGAAAGAAACAATTTAAATACAGAGAAGCCACAATCAGGATCACCCAAGACCTAGCAGCTTCCACCTTAAAGGATCCAAAAGCCTGGAATCTAATATTCTGAAAGGTAAAGGATTTTAGATTACAGCCAAGAATAAGCTATCCAAATGAAATGAACATTATCTTTCAGGGAAGAAGATGGACATTCAATGATACAGCTGAATTTCATCTATTTCTGATGAAAAGACCAGAGCTAAACAAAAAAATTGATCTCCAGATCGCCAGAACTCAAGAGAAGCATAAAAAGGTAAAAAGGAAAGAACTCTTGAGAACTATATTTCTGTTATGGTTATACTTAGAGAGTATGGATATAATTTGATTTTATTATGATAATATGAAAAAGAAACTAGAGATGGAAAGGGGATTGTACTGGATAAAGGGGGAAAAGGAGGTAAAATAAGGGAAATTACATCTCACAGAGGCAAAGAAGACCTACTATAATTAAGGGAAAGAAGGGAGGAGGATGAGCTCTCTCATCAGATATATTTGGTTTCACAGACAAACTTGTCTCAACTTATTAGAAAGTGGGAGGGGAAAAGAGAAAATAAAAGGGAAGGCCTAATAGAAGGGAAAACAGAAGTAGTAAAGAAAAGGTGTAAGAAAGGGGGAGGGTCCCTAAAGGGAGAGAGCTGTTTGAGGGAGGTAGTGATCAGAAGCAAAATATTGGGGAGGAGGGAAAGGGGAAAGGAAAGAGAATAGCATAATTTAGAATAAATAAGATGGCAGGAAATACAGAATTAGTGATTTTAACTGTGAATGTGCATGGGATGAACTCTCCCATTAAATGGAAGCAGATAGCAGATTGGATTAAAAACCAGAATCCTACAATATGTTGTTTAAAAGAAATACATTTAAAGTAAAGTGATACATTCAGACACTTAACATTCCCTAGCTGTGTGACCCTGGGCAAGTCACTTAACCCCAATTGCCTCAGCAGAAAGCAAAAAAAAAAAGCAGAGTGATACATACAGAGTAAAGGTAAAGGGCTATAACAGAATTTATTGTTCTTCAGATGAAGTAAAAAAGACAGGGGTAGCGATTCTAAACTCAGATCAAGTAAAAGCAAAGATCTAATTAAAAGAAATTAGGAAGAAAACTATATCTTGCTAGAAGGTATCATAGATAATGAAGCAATATCAATACTAAATATATATTCACCAAATAGTATAGCATCCAAATTCCTAGAGGAGAAGTTAAGAGAGATGCAAGAAGAAATAGACAACATAACTATGCTAGTGGGGGATTTCAACCTTGCTCTCTTAGAACCAGATAAATTGAACCACAAAATAAATAAGAAAGAAGTTAAGGAAGTAAATAAAATATTAGAAAAGTTAGGTATGATAGATCCTTGGAGAAAATTAAATAAAGACAGAAAGGAATACACTTTCTTCTCAGCAGTTCAAGGAAACTATACAAAAATTGACAATATATTAGGACATAAAGACCTCAAAATCAAATGCAGAAAAGCAGAAATACTAAATTCATTTTTTAGATCACAATGCAATAAAAATTACATTCAATAAAAGGCCAGGGGAAAATAGACTAAAAAGCCTATTGACCTCAAAAAGTCTATTGACCAAATAGACCAAAAAGTCTATTGACTCAAAAGTTCAAGAATTTCAAGGGAATTAATGAAAAAAAAATGTCAATGAAGGTGGCTTAGCTGTGCCAGACCTTAAACTGATTATAAAGCAGTGGTCATCAAAACCATTTGGTACTGGCTAAGAAATAAAGTAGTCAAATCACTAGAATAGATTAGGTTCATAGGACAAAATAGTCAATAACAATATATTATTTGATAAATTCAAAGACCCTAGGTTCTGGGATAAGAACTCATTATTTGACAAAATCTGCTGGGAAAATTTGAAACTAGTATGGCAGAAAGTAGGCATTGACCCACACCTAAAACCATATACCAAGATAAGGTCAAAATGGGTTCATGATTTAGACATAAAGAGTGACATTATAAGCAAATTAAAAGGACATAGGATAATTTATCTCTCAGATCTGTGGAGAAGGAAGGAATTTGTGTCTAAATAAGAACTGGAACTCATAATTAAACATCAAATAGATAATTTTAATTATATTAATATATATATATATAAAAGTTTTTGCACAAACAAAAAGTAACTCAGACAAGATTAGAAGGGAAGCAATAAATTAAGAAAACATTTTCACATTTAAGGGTTCTGATGAAGGCCTCATTTCTTTTTTATTCAATTTAATTTATTTTTTTATTTTTTCCATTAAAGCTTTTTATTTGCAAAACATATGCATAGGTAATTTTTAAACACTGAACCTTGCAAAGCCTTCTGTTCCAAATTTTTGCTCCTTCTCCCTACCCCTCCCCAATCTAATACATGTTAATTATGTCAAAATATATGACAAAACAAATACACACACACACACACACACACATATATATATATAGTTATCTTGCTGTACAAGAAAAATTGGATCTACAAGGAAAAAATCTGAGAAGGAAAACAAAATGCAAGCAAACATCAACAGAAAGCATGGAAATGCTTTAGACCACACAAACCTCTTTCTGCATGTGTATGGCTTTCTTCATCACTAAACAATTGGAACTGGTTTGAAACATCTCATTGTTGAAGAGAGCCATGTCCATCAGAACTGATCATCAAATAGTCTTGTTGTTGCCATATATAATGATCTCCTTGTTCTGCTCATTTCACTTAGCATCAGTTCATGCAAGTCTCTCCAGGCTTCTCTGAATTGATCTTGCTGATCATTTCTTACAGAACAATAATATTCCATGACATTTACATACCATAACTTATTCAGCCATTCTCCAATTGATGGGCATCCATTCAGTTTCCAGTTTCTAGCCACCACAAAAAGGGCTGCCACAAACATTTTTGCACATGTGGGTCCCTTTCCCTCCTTTAAGATCTCTTTGGGATATAGCCCCAGTAGAAACACTACTGGATCAAAGGGTATGCACAGTTTGATAACTTTTTGAGCATAGTTCCAAATTGCTCTCCAGAATGGTTGAATCCATTCACAATTCCACTGACAATGTATCAAGTGTCCCCGTTTTCCCACATCCCCTCCAACATTCTTCATTATCTTTTCCTTTCATCTTAGCCAATTTGACAGGTGTATAGTCGTATCTCAGAGTTGTGTTAATTTGCATTTCTCTAATCAATAGTGTTTTGGAACACCTTTTAGTATGATTAGAGATAGTTTTAATTTCTTCATCTGAAAATTGTCTGTTTATATCCTTTGATCATTTATCGATTAGAGAATGGCTTGAATTCTTATAAATTTGAGTCAATTCTTTGTATATTTTAGAAGTGAGGCCTTTATCAGAACCTTAAATGTAAAAATGATTTTCCAATTTATTGCTTCCTTTCTAATCTTGTCTGCATTAGTTTTGTTTGTACTAAACATCTGGTGTTCAATTAAGAGTTCCAATTCTTCTTTGGACACAATTTCCTTCCTTTTCTGAGAGGTAAACTATCCTATGTTCCTCTAATTTGCTTACAATATCACTCTTTATGTCTAAATGATGAACCCACTTAGATCTTATCTTAGTATATGGTGGTAGGTGTGGATCAAGCCCTAATTTCTTCCATACTAGTTTCCAATTTTCCCAGCAGTTTTTGTCAAATAGTGAATTTTTATCCCCAAAGCTGGGGTCTTTGGGTTTATCAAACACTAGATTTCTATAGTTATTATAAAGGCCTCATTTCTAAAACATATAGAGAATTGACTCAAATTTATAAGAATTGAAGCCAATCAATAAATGGTCAAAGGATATGAACAATTTTCAGATGAAGAAATTAAAACCATTTCTATTCACATGAAAGGTACTGTAAATCACTATTGATCAGAGAAATGCAAATTAAGGCAATTCTGAGATACTACTACACCTGTCAGATTGGCTAAGATGACAGGAAATTATAATGATGAATATTGGAAGGGATGTGGCAAAGCTGGGACACTGATACATTATTGGTGAAACTGTGAACAGATTCCGCCATTCTGGAGAGCAATTTGGAACTATGCCCAAAGAGTTATCAAATTGTGCATATCCTTTGATCCAGCAGTGTTTCTACTAGGCCTATATCCCAAAGAGATCTTAAAGGAGGGAAAAAGACTCACATGTGTAAAAATGTTTGTGGCAGCCCTTTTCACAGTGGCAAGAAACTGGAAATTGAGTAGATGCCCATCAGTTGGAGAATGGCTAAATAAGTTATGGTACATAAATGTTATAGAATATTATTGTTTTATAAGAAATGATCAGGAAAATGATTTTAGAGAGGCCTGGAGAGACTTTCATGAATTGATGCTAAGTGATATAAGCGGAACCAGGAGATCCTTGTACACGGCAGCAGCAATATTATATGATTAAATTTGATGGATGTGACTCTTTCCAACAATGAGAATATTGAAGCCAATTCCAATGGTCTTGTGATAAAGAGAGTCATCTATATCCAGAGAGAGGACTGTGGGAACTGAGTGTAGATCATTACATAATATTTTCACTCTTTATTGTTGTTCCCTTGCATTTTGATTTCTTACTCATTTTCTTTCCTTTTTGATCTGATTTTTCTTGTGCAGCAAGAGAATTGTATAAATATGCTTACATATATTGGATTTAACATCTATAACATATATTGGATTGCTTGCCATCTAAAGGAAGGGGTGGGAGAAAGGAGGGGAAAATTTGAAACATAAGATCAATGCTGAAAAATTATCCATGCATATGTTTTGAAAATAAAAAGCTTTAGATCACTGAAGGGGCAGAGCCAAGATGGCAGAGTGAGTGACTCTCTGTGTCCTCCTCTGACCTTCTCTCAAGTCAACAGTAAAATAAGCCTCTGAACTGATCTTTAAGTCAATGAACCCAGAAATATTTGGACTAAGAAATTCTGCTTGCTGAAGTTACCTTGGAAGAACTTCATAGAGGTTTGTTTCAGTCGGGCAGAGGGGGCGAGCAGTGGGGGTGAGCAGTTTGCCCTGAGTCCAGGAGAGGCAAGAAACTGGGAGGGGCTCAGCATGGCAGAAACTCAAAACAGCTGGTGAGAGTTTCTGAGGCACTCGGGACACTCTGCCCTGATTTCGGGCAGGTGCTCTGGCAGATCTGCCTTTTGTAAAAGGCAGTTTGTAATCCATTGCAAATGCAAAGTCCTAGGCCAACCAGCCAGGCACTGGAAGTTAATTACCGGAATTGCCCCAGGGCAAACTACCTCAGCTATCCACTGCTTCTCTGCTTTGCACAGACCCTAAGCTTTTTTTTTTTTTTAAATAAAAATAAAAAATGAGTAAGAAGCAGAAGAGAGCTCTTACCATAGACAGCTTTTATGGAGAGAAAGAAAGGCAGACTCCAGATCCTGAGGTACCTGTAGACAAAGTAAATCCAGAGGAAGCCATAAAGGGAGATATAACCTGGTCCCCTTTGCAAAAAACCTTTCTGGAAGATTGAATAAAAAATCTCAAAAAAGAGCTGGATGATAAATGGGAAAATAAACTGAGTTCAGTACAAGAAGGATATAATATCCTGCAAAAGAGATATGAAAAAGACACCAATTTATTGAAAAACAAAATTGGTGAATTGGAAATAGACAATAATGCACTGAAAAATAAAATTAGTGAAGTGGAAGAAGGGTGCAATGAACAAATTGGCCAGTTACAAAAGGAGCTGAAAAAGGTAACTGAAGAAAACAACACTTTAAAAATAAGAATTGAACAAATGCAAGTGAATGATTCAATAAGACTTCAAGAATCAGTCAAACAAAAACCAAAAAAATGAAAAAAATAGAAGAAAATATGAAATATCTCCTAGAAAAAACAACTGACTTGGAAAATAGATCTAGGAGAGACAATCTAAGGATTATTGGACTTCCTGAAAGCCATGATGAAAAAAAGAATCTAAACACTATCTTCCAGGAAATCCTGAAAGAAAACTGCCCTGAGGTTGTAGAATCAGAAAGCAAAATCACCATTGAAAGAATTCACCGATCACCTCCTGAAAGAGACCCCAAAATTAAAACCCCAAGTAATATCGTGGCTAAATTTCAGGACTATCACACCAAGGAAAAGATTCTGCTAGCAGCTAGAAAGAAACAATTCAAATACCGAGGATCAATAATTAGAATCACACACGATCTGTCAGTCTCCACATTGAAGGATCAAAGGGCCTGGAACCAGATATTCTGAAAGACAAGGGAACTTGGATTACAGCCAAGAATAACCTATCCTGCTAGAATGAGCATTATCCTCCAGGGAAGAAGATGGTCATTTAATGATATAGGTGAATTTCACCTATTTCTAATGAAAAGACCAGATATGAACAAAAAATTCGACCTCCAAACACAGAACTCAAGGGAAGCATTTAAAAAAAAGGTAAAAAGTTTGGAAATATGTATACATATATTCAATTTACCAATATTTTAACATAATTAACATGTAGTGGATATCCTGCCATCTGGGGGAGGGGTGGGGAGTTGGGGGAAAAATTTGTAATGGAAAGCTATGTAAGGGTTGTTGTTGAAGAATTACCCACACATATGTTATGCAAATAAAATTAAAAAAATAAAAAAATAAAAAAATAAAAAAAATAAAAAATAAAAAAATAAAAAAAAGGTAAAAAGGAAAGGACTCTTGAGAACTTTATTTCTACTATGGGGATACTTAAAGATTGGGGGTATAATTAACTATCACTTCAATAATATGAAAAAGAAAACTAGAGAGGGAAAGGTTATCATACTGGGGGAAAGAGGGAAAATAAGATAAAAAAAGCAGGTAAAAATAAGGTAAAATCTCATGAAGAGGCAAAGAAAACCTAATATAATTGAGAGAAAGAAGGGAGGGAGATGAGCATTGTGTAAATCTTACTCTCATCAGATTGGGCTCTAAAAGTGTTTATCAGACACTTTTGATTTCGCAGAGAAACTTACCCTTCGCTATAGGGAAGTGGGAGGGAAAGGAGAAAAAGAAAGGGATAAACCAATAGGAGGGAAAATAGAAGAATCAGGGGAAAGGAGTAAAAAAAAAAGGGGAGAGGCTCTAAAAGGGGGAGGATTGTTTGGGGGAAGGGGTCATCAAAAGCAAAATACTGAGGAAGGGGGAAGGGAGAAAGGGGAAAGGAAAGGAAAAAACATAACTGGGGTAAATAAGATGGCAGGAAATAAAGAATTAGTTATTCTAACTGTGAATGTGAATGGGATGAATTCTCCCATAAAGTGGAAGTGGATATCAGACTGGATTAAAAACCAGAATCCCACAATATGTTGTCTACAAGAAATACATCTAAAGCATAGTGACACATATAGGATGAATGTAAAAGGCTGGAGCAGAACCTATTATGCTTCAGGTGAACAAAAAAAAGCAGGGATAGCAATCCTTATCTCAGATCAAGTAAAAGCAAAGATAAATCTAATCAAAAGAGATAAGGAAGGAAACTATATTTTATTAAAGGGTACCATAGATAATGTATCAATATCAATACTAAATATGTATGCACCAAGTACAATAGCATCCAAATTCCTAGGGAGAAATTAAGAGAGATGCAAGAAGAAATATACAGCCAAACTATACTAGTGGGGGATCTCAACCTTGCTCTCTCAGAATTAGATAAATCAAACCACAAAATAAATAAGAAAGAAACTAGGAAGGTAAACCAATTGTTAGAAAAGTTAGGTACGATAGATCTTTGGAGAAAATTGAATGGAGACAGTAGGGAGTTTACTTTTTTCTCAGTGGTCCATGGAACTTATACAAAAATTGACCAAGTATTTGGGCACAAAAACCTCAAAATCAAATGCAGAAAGGCAGAAATAGTAAATGCATCTTTTTCAGATCATGATGCAATAAAAATCACATGCAATATAAGGCCAGGAGAAAATAGATCAAAAGTTAATTGGAAATTAAATTTTCTAATCCTGAAGAATGAATGGGTGAAAGAGCAAATCATAGACACAATCAGTAATTTCATCCAGGAGAATGACAATAAGGAGACAACATACCAAAATCTGTGGGACATGGCCAAAGTGGTTATAAGGGGCAATTTTATATCTCTAGATGCTTACTTGCATAAAATAGAGAAAGAAAAGATCAATGAATTGGGCTTATTATTAAAAAGTTAGAAAAAGAACAAATTAAAGACAACTCTGAGATACCACTACACACCTGTCAGATTGGCTAAAATGACAGGAAATGATAATGATAACTGTTGGAGGGGATGTGGGAAAACTGGGACACTGATACATTGTTGGTGGAACTGTGAACGGATCCAACCATTCTGGAGAGCAATTTGGAGCTATGCTCAAAAAGTTATCAAACAGTGCATACCCTTTGACCCAGCAGTGTTTCTACTGGGCCTATATCCCAAAGAGATTTTAAAGGAGGGAAAGGGACCCACATGTGCAAAAATGTTTGTGGCAGCCCTTTTTGTAGTGGCAAGAAACTGGAAATTGAAAGGATGCCCATCAATTGGAGAATGGCTGAATAAATTATGGTATATGAATGTTATGGAATATTATTGTTCTGTAAGAAATGACCAACAGGAGGATTTCAGAGAGGATTGGAGAGACTTGCATGAACTGGTGCTGAGTGAAATCAGCAGAACCAGGAGAACATTATACACAGCAACAAGACTATACGATGATCAATTTTGATGGACATAGTTCTCTTCAACAATGATGTGATTCAAACCAGTTGTTCAGCGATGAAGATAGTCATATACATCCAGAGAGAGGCCTGTGGGAACTGAGTGTGAACCACAACACAGCATTTTAATGCTTTCTATGAATATTTCCATGCATTTTGTTTTCCTTATTAGGTTGTTTTTTTCTTCTTCTCTTTCTAGATCTGATGTTTCTTGTGCAGTAAGATAACTGTATAGATATGTATACATGTATTGTATTTGTCATATAATTTATCCTATTTTGCCTGTATTAGATTACCTGTCATCTAGGGGTCGGGGGTGGGGGGAAGGAGGGGAAAAGCTTGGGAAAAAAAGTTTTTGCAAAGGTCAATGTTGAAAAATCACTCATATGTTTTGTAAATAAAAAGCCTTATTAAAAAAAAGAAGGATCTTTGTGCAAAGATTTAGAATCAGAGAATATACTTTTAAATTTCAGTTTTGCCCTTTATTCCTATGTGATCTTGGGTAAATGACTTTTCCTGTCTGGACTTCAGATGAATTAAATGATTTCACACACGCCCCCCTTCTTGCTGTAAATCTATAGTCCTAAGCTATTTCTTAAAGCCCTGAGATGCTGTACTGGAAATAGCATCATCCAG
>JAJPUD010027114.1:0-15838 GCA_023553655.1 Myrmecobius fasciatus
CAGAAAATCTTGTGTGACTGTTGAGCCACAGTATTTTAGTTATTCTTTTTGGTTGCTTGAAACATAATCGCTTTTCCAGTGAAGCTCTCAGATGTATCTATGATTTTCCTTGGATTTTTCATTCTGGAATCTCTTTGAAGAGATAATGAATGAATTCCTTTGTATTCCATTTTACTCTCTGGACAGCTATCAGTGAAGTTTTCCTTAATAATTGCTTGGAAGAAGATGATTAGGCTCTCATAAAAAATCATGGCTCTCACATAATCCAATCAATTTAAAATTCTCTCTTCTTTATCTGTTTTCCAGAGCACCTGTTTCTTGAATGAAGTATTTCACATTTTTTCCCTATTTTTAACATTTTTTAAAAATTTTTCTTTTATTATTTCTTAAAGTTTTATGGAGTCATTAGCTTTATTCTACCCAATTTCTAAGGATTTTCTTCAATGATTTTACAATTTAAAAATTCTGCCTTTCAAAAAGTTCTTCAGTATAGTTAAGTACCTCCTTTTCATCTGGCCTATTTTTCTTTTGAAGGGATTTTTTTCTGTGAATTTTTACCTCTTTTACTATTAGACCAATTCTATTTCAAGTTGCTATTTTTGTTTAAATTTTTTGAACAAGTTGTTAAATCTCTTCTCATATTTTTGATATCTCTCTCTCTCTCTCTCTCTCTCTCTCTCTCTCTCTCTCTCTCTCTCTCTCTTTTACCATCGTTTCCTCTACTATTGCTGATGTTCCTGCATTCTTGTGAACACTTGGAGTTATAGACAATTTCTGTGGACTTCGTTGGTTGTTTTATCATTGATTCATGGTGTACCTTGAATTTAAAAATCCAATTTTAGGTGTTATTTTAAAATTAGTTGAAGTGACATGTTTTAAGAATTCAGCTATAAAAGCTGAGGGAATTTTTTTTTTTAAATTAACGCTTTTTATTTTCAAAATAAGTACAAGGAAAATTTTGGACATTCACTCCTACAAAATCCAGTGTTCTAATTTTTTCCCTCCCTTCCCCCACTCCCTCCCTAATAGGCATGTGATTCAATATATGTTGAAAATATGCCATATGCAATTCCTCTATATGTATTTCCACAAATATTATGTTTCTCTAGAAAAATAAGATCAAAGAGGGAAAAAATGAGAGAGAAAACACAATGCAGGCAAACAACAACAAATAAAGTGAAAATACTATGTTGTCTACTACATTGTTCCCACTGTCCTCTCTCTGGGTGTAGATGGCTTTCTTCATCACATAACCATTAGAACTGGTCTGAATCACTTCATTGTTGATGACAGCCATGTCCAACAGAATTGATGGCTTTATAATTTTGTTGATGTGCACAATGATCTCCTAGTTCTTCTCATTTCACTTAGCATCAGTTCATCTAAGTCTTTCCAGGTATCTCTGAAATAAACCTTCTGATCATTTTTTATAAAATAATAATTTCCCATAACTTTCATATACCATAGCTTGTTCAGCCATTTTCCAAATGATGAACATCCACTCAGATTCCAGTTTTTTAGCACTACAAAAAGGGCTGTCAGAGACATTTTTGTGTAGGTTCCTTTCCTTCCTTTATGATCTCATTGGGATACAGATTTAATAGAAACACTGCTGGATCAAAGAACATGCACAGTCTTTTGGACATAATTCCAAATTGCTCTCCTGAATGATGGAATCAGTTCACAACTCCACCAACAATGAATTAGTGTCCCAGTTTTACTGCATCCCCTCTCACATTCACCATTATATTTTCACGTCATTTTAGTCAATCTGAGAGGTCCGTAATGGTACCTCCAGGTTTTCTTAATTTGCATTTTTCTGATCAATAATGATTTAGAGAACCTTTTCATGTGACTAGAAATGGTTTTAATTTCTTCATCTGAAAATTGCCTGTTCATATCCTTTGAGTATTTATCATTTGGAAAATGACTTGTATTACTATAAAATGAGTCAATTCTCTATATATTTTAGAAATGAGGCTTTTCTCAGAAGCCTTAAATGTAAAAATGTTTTCCCCATTTACTATCCTTCTAATCTTTTCTTCATTGGTTTTATTTCTACAAAAACATATTAACTTCATATAATCAAACATCCATTTTGCATTCCATAGTATGCTGAAGTTCTTCTATGGCCACAAATACTTGCTTCCTTCACAGATCTGAGAAATAAACTAATCTTTGTTCTTCTAATTTGCTTGTAAAATCACTCTTTATATCTAAATCATGAGCTCATTTCACCTTATATTGATATATGGTGTTAGATGTGCATCAATGTCTAGTTCCTATCATACCAATTTCCACGTTTACCAGTAGTTTTTGTCAAATAGTGAGTTCTTGTTGCAAAAGCTGGGGTCTTTGGAATTGCCAAACACTAGATTACTTTAGTCATTGACTGTTTTACCCTGAGAACCTAACCTACTCCAGTAATCAACTACTGTATTTCTTAGCCAGTACCAGATGGTTTTGATGACTGCTGCTTTATAATATAGTTTTAGATCTGGCACAGCAAGGCCACACTTATCAGACTTTTTTTCAATAATTCCCTTGAAATTCTTGACATTTTTTTCTTCCAGATAAACTTTGCTTCTATTTTTTCCAAGTCTGTACAATAATTTCTTGGGAGTTTGATTGGTATGGCACTAAATAAGTAAATTATTTTGGGTAGTATTGTCATTTTTATTATATTTGCTCAGCATGAGAACTTGATATTTTCTAACTGAATAGGTCTGACTTTATTTGTGTGGAATGTATTTTGTGATCATGTTAATATAGTTTCTGACTTTGCTTTGGCAGATAGACTCCCAAATATTTTATATTATCATTATTTTTTAATGGAAATTCTCTTTGTATCTCTTACTGCTGGACTATCTTGGTAATATATAAAAAAGCTGATGATTTATGTGGATTTTTTTTGTATCCTACAACTTTGCTAAAGTTATGAATTATTTCTAGTAGTTTTTAAATAGATTCTCCAGGATTTTCTAAGTATACCATCATATCATCTGCAAAGAGTAATAATTTGGTTTACTCCTTAATTATTCTAATTCCTTTAATCTCTTTTCCTTCTCTTATTGCCAAAGCTAGCATTTGTAATACAACATTGAATAGCAGCAGTGATAGTGGGCAATCTTGTTTCACCTCTGATCTTAATGGGAATGGTTGTAATTTCTCCCAATTACATCTGATGCTTGCTGATGGCTTTAAATAGATATTATTGATCATTTTAAGGAAAACTCCATTTATTCCTATGATGTTTAGTGTTAATAGGAATGGGTGTTTGATTTTTTTCAAATGCTTTTTTTCTGCATCTATTGAAATAACCATGTGATTTAATTAGTTTAATTAATGATATAGTGAATTTTGCCCTGAAGTCAGGAGGATCTGAATTCAAATCTGGGCTCAGACACTTAATACTTCTTAGTTGTGTGACATGGGAGAAGTCACTTAATATCAATTGCCTCAGCAAAAAATAGAAATAAAAATAAAACGATTTTTGCATCAATATTCATTGGGGAAATTGGTCTATCATTTTCTTTCTCTGTTTTGATCCTACCTGCTTTAAATATCAGCACCATGTCTGTGACAGAAAAAGGATGTGTAGAATTCTTTCTTTCCCAGTTTTTCCAAAGATTTTGCATAATATTGGAAATAAATGTTTTTAAAATGTTTGGTAGAATTCTTATGTAAATCCATCTGGCCCTGGAGATTTTTTTTTCTTAGGGAGTTGATTAATACCTTGTTCAATTACTTTTTCTAACATGGAATTATTTAAGTAATATTTTTCTTCTTTTGTTAATCTTGACAATCTACATTTTGTATATATTCATCCATTTTTCTTACATTATGATATTTACTGGCATACAGTTGGACAAATTAATTCCTAATTATTGCTTCAATTTCCTCTTCATTGGTGGAAAGTTCATCTTTTTCATTTTTATACTAGCAATTCGATTTTCTTCTTTCCCTTTTCTCATCAAATTAACTAAAGCTCTAAGTTTCTTCTTGCAGCTCTCTTAACTTCTCCTCTACAAGTTTGGATGCTATATAACTTGGTGCATATATGTTTAGTATGGATATTACTTCATTATCTATGGTACCCTTTAGCCAGCTATAATTTCCTTCCTTATCCCTTTTAATTGGATCTATTTTTGCTTTTCCTTGATCTGAGATCAGGATTGCTACCCCTGCTTTTTTTTTTTTTTTTTTTACTTCACATAAAGCATAATAGATTCTGCTCTAGCCTTTTACCTTTATTCTAAATGTATAACTCTGCTTTAAATGTGTTTCTTGTAAAAACATATTGTAGGATTCTGGTTTTTAATCCCATTTTCTATCCACTTCTATTTTATGGGAGTGTTTATCCCATTCAAATTTCAAGTTAAAATGATTATTTCTATATTTCCTGGGATCTTATTTACTATGCTTTTCTCTTTCCTTCCTGATTTGCTTTAGTGTCCTAGGATTTCAAATCTGTTGTTCTCTTTCTCCATGAAAGCTATCTATGGTCAGAATTTTTTTTTTGCTTTTTTGCTCTTTTTTTTTTAAGGTTGAGGTCTGTTTTTAGGGTAAAGGGGAGTGTGTCCAAGCTTTTTCCACACATGACTGTGGCTGCACTGGGTCTATGCTGAGTAACTTCCAGTGCTAGGTGGGCATGGCCAAGTCCTGTGTAATTCTGGAGTTCAGGGGCTATTTGCCTTTTGTATTTCTGTTGGATGTCTTACAGTGAATCTGCAATCAGTGTAGAATAGCCAGCCTTGTTTTAGATTCCTCCCATTATATTTCCTGGTGTGTGAGATGCCACACTACCCTGTGTCTACATTATGCTTGTGTGTGGCCCCTCCCTTCATGCCTGATTGAAACAGACCTTTTCTGAAGTTCTTCCAAAATTTCTTCTGCTGGAAATTTGTTTCTCAACAAATATTGGGTTCTGTGACTCCAAAACCAGTTCAGAGGCTTGATTTTGTGTTGATCTGAGGGAGAATGGGGAGAGGTTAGATAAAAACATGTCTTCTCTCTGCCATCTTGGCTTCACTACTCCCAGGAATATTTTTTTAAACAAGTATTTCTGATAAAGATCTCATTTCTAAAATATATAGCAAATTTACTCAAATTTATAACAATACAAGCCATACTCCAATTTATAAATGGTCAAAAGAATAAACAAACAATTTTTAGATAAAGAAATTGAAACAATTTCTAATCCTATGGAATAAAATGCTCTAAATTGCTATTGATTAGAAAAATGCGAAGTAAGACAACTCTGAGGTGCTACTTCACAGTGTTCAGATTGACTGAAAAGACAAGAAAAATAAATTGCAAGCGATGTGAGAAAACTGGGATACTAATGTATTGTTCATAAAGTTGTGACCTGATCCAACCATTCTGTTTCTTTTTCTAGCTTTTTTAGTTGCAAGTCCTATTTACTGACCTCCTCTTTCTCTATTTTCCTAATGTAGTTATTTAGATGTAATATTTCCCCTAAGAACTGTTTTGGCTACATCCCATAGGTTTTGGTATGTTGCCTAATTATTGTCATTCTCTTGGATGAAATTATAGATTGTTTCTGTGATTGGTTGTTTGGTCCACTCACTTTTTAGAATTTGATTATTTAATTCCCATTTGGTTTTTAGTCTATCTTTTCCTGTCTACATATTGAATATATATATATATAATATATATATATGTGTGTGTATATATATATATATATATTCATTCCCATATATTCACTTCCATATATTCTCTCTCTCTATCGATATATTCTCTCTCTCTCTCTCTCTCTCTATATATATATATATATAGAGAGAGAGAGAGAGAGAGAGAGAATATATGGGAATGAATTATATATATTTACATATTTTATATATATGTAATATTACATATATATAATATGTAAATATATATATATATATATATATTTTGCATTGCAGTATAAAAAGAAAGCATTTATCATTTCTGTCTTTCTGCATTTGATTATGAAAACTTTGTGCCCTAATACATGGTCAGTTTTGAACTGGCAAGCAACAGGTGTATTCCTTTCTGTCCCCATTCATTTTTCTCCAGAACTCTATCACATATAGGTTATCTAGGACTCTATTAATTTTATTTATTTTGTGGTTAGATTTGTCTTATTCTGAGAAGGAAAGGTTCAGGTCATCCACAAGTATAATTTTGCTATCTATTTCTTCCTAAACTGGCTTAAAATATTCTCTAGTTAATTGATATCTCTACCACTTCCTGCATACACATTTAGTATCTTTTACTACTTCATTGATTAAGGTAGCCTTTATCAAGATTTATTTTACTTCCTTATCTTTTTTAATAAGATCTATTTTTTTCCTTTGCTTTATCTAAGATCATAATAAATTATGTTCCAGCCTTTTATCTTTACTCTATATGTGTCTTTCTGTACCAAATGTTTTTCATATAAAGAACATAATGTAGGATTCTGTTTTTTTAATCCCTGCTCTTTTCTCTTAAAAGTATTTTAAGCCACTCCACCCACATAATCTATCACCCCTTTCCAGCTTCTCTTAGCTTTTTCCCTAGTGTTTCTGCCTTCCTTTCTATCCTGCCCCTCCCTTTTCTTTTCTCTTTCTCATCCTACTTTTTATAGGGTTGATAATTCCCTATACCTAATTGAATGATTAACTTATTCCCTCTTAGAGCCAAAACTAATGAGATGAAGCTTCTAACAAGGCTCATCCTTCTCCCTTCTTTTCCTCAATTGTAATAGGTCTTTTGAACCTCTTCATGTGAACTAATCGTCCCATTATACTTCCCTTTTCTTCTTTTTCCAGTACAGATCTTTTTTACCCCTTAATGTCTTTTTCTTTGATGTCATCACATCAGATTCCATTTACAACTACACCTTCAGTCCATGTGATGCCCTCCCTCTGTCTGCTTCAGTGACAGATACAATTCTCAATAGTTTCAAATATCATTTTCCCATCTGGGTATGTAACTATATATATAGAATATATATATAGATACACACACACACACACACACACACACACACACATATATATATATATATATCTCCTGTATTTACATTTCTATGTTTCTCTTGGATCTTATGTTTGTAGATTAAAATTTGTTTTGTTCTGATTTTTCAGTAGTAACAGTTGAAAATCTTTTCCTCCATTGAAAATACATTATGTCCCTTGAAAGATGATACTGAGAATTGCTGGCTAATTAATTCTTGGTTGTAACCTTAGCTCCTTTGCCTCTTGAAATATGGTATTCTAGGCCCTGGAATCCTTTATTGTAGAAGCTGCTAGTTGATATTTGAATTGTTTTTGTGTTACAGCTTGTAGTATTTTTTTCTCTTGAAATCATAGTTCTGGGCTTTTTCAAAAATGTTCCTTGTATTCTTCCTTGAGAGATTTCTTTCTAAAGGTGAGCAATGGATTCTTCAATGACCATTTCTTGAATATTGGGCCAGTTATCCTTATGATCTCTTGAAGAAGGCAATGCAGGCTTTTTTTTTTTTGGTGATTGCCTTCAGGTAAGTCAATAACTTTTAAATTGTCTCTTCTGTATCTCTTTTCAAGGTCAGCTATTTTTCCAATGAAGTATTTCACATTTTCTTCTTCCTTTTTCCCCCTCTTTTTAGTTTGTCTGATTTTGCTGTTGCACAGAGTCAGTAGCTTCCATTTGCACTGTTCTTGTTTTTATTGTGTGATTTTCCTGTTAGATTTTTTTATCTATTTTTTCCATTTTGCTAATTTTACTTCTGAAGATTTTGTTTTCTTCAAATTATTTTTTTCCTTCTTTTTCCAAACTGTTGATTCTCTCTTGCATACCTCTTAGTTGTTTTTTTTTTTTATTTTTTTCTTCTTCTACTGCTCTTATTTACTTTTTAAAGTCTTCTATGGTCACTTCCAAAAAACCTGTTTGTGCCTGAGATCAATTCATATTACTCTTTGAAATTTCTTCTGTGGATATTTTGTCTTTTTCTGAGTTGTCTGACCTTTCACCATAGTAGTTTTCTATGATCAGGGTTCTTTTCTGTTACTGGCTTATTTTCTTTCCCTTTTCTCTTGGTATTTTCTCTTTCTTTTCTTTTTTTACTTTATGGTTGATATCTTTTTCTGGAGAAAATGAGTTATTGTCCCAAGCTTCCTGTGCAACTCTGAGCCTTGGATTTAGCTCCAAACCCTTGGATTGTAGGGATTAACTTTGCCTGCTCATTTCAGAAAACAGTCTGGTTTCTTTGAGTTTGTCTTCTGAGCTTGAACTGGAACCTTCCCCATTGATTTGCTCCTCTACTGAGCCAGGACTGAGGTCTTAGTTGCTGATTTCATGTGATTAAGACCTTCTCACTGGCTTTACCAAATTCTGTCTGAGCTGGACTGAACATCCTTTTCACCCCAGTGAGACTGACCTTTTTTGAATTTTGTCCAGTCTATTTTGAGCTGGAGATTGATTTCATTCCATCATACTCTGTTCAGAGATTTGGTTTAATGTGTTTTTTGTTTGTTTGTTTGTTTGTTTTTTTGTGGGAAAATGGGAAAGCTTGAACAATTTCATGACTTCACTCTGCCATCTTTGCTCCAGTCCCAGAAGTCATGATCCAACTATTCTAATGAGCAATTTGCAATTTTGCCTAAAGGATTATAAAACTGTCCATTCCCTTTGATTCAACAGTGTCAATACTGGGTCTAGATTCCAAAGACAGCATAAAAGTTGTAAAGGATGAAAAAATGCATTCAAATTATGAAAAAAAATATTTGAAGTAATTCTTTTTTTTTTTGGTGACAAATGATTGGAAAATGTGTGGTTGCTCATCAATAAGGAAATACCTGAATAAGTTATGACATGTGAAAATAATGGCATATTATTGTTCTATGAAAATGATGAGCAGACTGATTCCAGAAAACTTTGAAAAGATTTACTTGAATTGATGCTGCCTCAAGCAAGCAGAACCATGAAAATATTGTACATAGCTACAAGAAGATTATGTGATCAACAATGATAAACTGGCTCTTCTTACTAATTCAGTGAACAAGGGAAATTTCAGTAAATTTTGCATGGAAAATGCTTGCCACATCAAGTGGTAAACAAACTAAATTCTCATGGGACAAGTTAAATTAGTTACAGGAATAAATAAATAGCAAAATTGTTGGTGGAATTGTGAATTGATCCAGCTATTCTAAAGAACAAAATGATGGGATATTATTGGTCTATAAGAAAGTATGAGCAGACTGATTTCAGAAAAGCTTGGAAAGACTTATATAATCTGATGCTGACTGAAGGGAACTGAACCAAGAGAACACTGTACACAGATTATGTGATGAGCAACAGTGACAGACTTGGCTTTTTTCAAAAATGCTGTGATTAAAGGCAATTCTAATACCCTTAGTGTAGATAGTGCTACTGACATTCAAAAGAGAACTCTGTGGACTGAATGTGAATTAAAACATAGTGTTATCACTTTCTTTTAATTGCTATGGGTTTTTTGCTTTTTTTTTTTCTTTTTCAAGGTTTTTGTTCTATTTTGATTGATTTTTTTCTTACATAGCAGGATGAATATGGGAATGCATTTAGAAGGATTGCACATGTTTAACATATATCACAGTGCTTGCTTTCTGATGAAGAGGAAAGGACAAAGATTTGGAACACAAGAATTTACAAATGTGAATGTTGAAAACTATTTTTCCATGTATTTGTAAAAGTGAAATGCTATGGGGAAAAATAGATTCATTTGCATCCTAATCTATATTCTTATCACATTATTTTTTAATTGAAAAATGTCTAACATTTTGTGGTCTTGTTTCCAAAAATAGAATCAGAGGGGAGGCAGCAGTGTAGTCAAAGATTTGTAGGTGAAAAAAATGCTCACTTGACCCATAGAAATTTGAATCAGAATTGTTAGGATCTATATTTGATCTTCCCATTAAATAAATTCAGCCATCCTGAAAGGAATTTATACAAATTGGAAGCTTTATATAGATTGAAAAAAAAATGAGTAAAAATAGGAATAGTTGGTCATTTTCTTTGTCATTCAGATCCTCCATTCTTAAAAATCGATCTATAATTGTGAAACATTTTTATATGCTTGAACAAATTGTGATGCCGTGCTCTGGAAATAAGATCTGTTTGGTAGGTTGAATTGCTTTCTATGTGATTATCATATTCTCTAAATTAGAGAAAATTGTTTTGCTTCTCATTGTTCCATCTCTATCTTAATGTAGGGATATCTTGTTGAGAGAATGAATGAGTTAATGTTATAAGTGCACTCCTGGCAGTAGATTATATGCCTAGGTCCACTCACAGAATGATTAAAATACCATATGTTTTCATTTTGTTGGGGAAAATGTGCAATATATTATGTGTAATTGCTCTAATGAAGATACATTCCAAGTATTTACAGGAAATAAAAATCTTAAAAAGCAGTCTCTGGGGATTAAAATAGTGGACATGAGAGATGGAATAGTGAGAAAGGGAATACAAGGAAACTTTGAATGACTATATTTAGAAATGTATTTTAAGATACAAAGATTGTGAGATTTGATATTCTGATCATGGGCCATTTCTATCACTAGTGGCCTTAGAGATTGTTGTTAGAGAGGAAATATCTATATTACTAAATTGTTTTAAAACTTGAAAAAAAAAAGACCAGGATGTAGTGGGAAAAAAAAGTTAGTTTTATAGTCAGATCTGGGATTCAATCAACCAATCAAAAAGAATTTATTAAGCACCTACTATGTGCCCAGCACTGCACTAGAGACCAAAGAGAGAATAAACTATTCCATGCTGGCAAATCATTTAGTGAATGTAAATATTATTTGGATACAGGTAGTGAAAAGCTCTGTATTTTATGAACATCATTTGGAAAATCTGAACAGGAGAGGGGAGAAAAACTATACTCTAAGAGCCAAATAAGGAAACTATTATAATAATGCACTTTTCTGGTACTGTCATGTTTATTACTGTCCTTACAGTTGCCCTGATTCAATAGCTATAAGTATCTGTATGTCTGCATGTGATAATGAGAGAATTTAACTGAATGATATCTGAGAACATTTGAGAGGTATATAGTAGGTACTTAATAAATTAATTTTTCCTTCCTTCCTTCTTCTTTTTCAATTTTCCTTCCTTCCTTCCCACTTCCTTCCTTCTTTCCTTCCTTCCCACCTATAAATTGATTCATTCATTTAATACAGTCTTCCTTTATTCCACTGATCCCTCTGGAGATATTATAATACCAGTATCTTTTATTTGATGTTTGTCCTAAAAATGATTGCATAGGTATAGAGAATTTTAAAATTGGCAAATCCACCTACCAATGTAGATTTGTAATAAATAAAAATATGTATGTATTGTTAAATATTTTTGTGGTTTCTGAGACTTGTCTGTAGTGACGAAACTATTGTATGTAAGAGGGCAGACTTGAATCCAGTACTTCTTAACTTTAAGACCATCTTCTACTAGGTCACTTTATCTCTCTTGTAATCAAATAGCCATTATGAATTTATTTATTAGATTTCTGAGAATTTAAGAAAGCTCTCAAGGTTGCTGATGGAAAAACTTGATTTTGAAAGAACTTGTAACTTTGTTACAGAAGACTAGATTCTGAAATCTTTCCATAAAAGAAAATTAAGAGATAATGTCCCCAGGCATACTTTACTCCTATTAATATTCCAGTATTTTCAAATGATTATTTCCCTCTGCTTTCCTGTAGACTAGTATGGTTCACATTATTGCTGTTCTTCCAGTAATGAAATTGGAAAAAAATATGTAATGTCTAATCATCTTGAGCATCTCAAAGTGACAAGCTTAAAGGATAAAGTCTAGTAGGATAACCTATCTAAAGTGCCATATTGTAATTGAATTCAAACATGGTGTTTTGCTTAGGATACCTGAATAATTGCATCATGATAACAAAAAAACAATGAAAAATAGTGAGGAAAAAAGGAAAGGAAAATAATAATGTAATTAAATCTAAAAGCAAAGAGTATGTTTGAAGGAGACAGCATGGACAGAAAGATAGAGAAACAATTGAACACAAAGATCAGAGATAATTGGACTCAGATAGGAAATGAATCTTTTTAATATAGATAGATAGATAGATAGATAGATAGATACCCAAAAGACTGTTTTTGGAACTTTTAATAAAAAAGATATTATTTGGGAACAACAACCACTTATGTGTCATATATTAATAAAATATTGACTTTTGCATGTTCTTCTTTTAATTGCAAACTTTGCAAAAGCTAGATTTTACCCACACCATCTTGCATTTACATGAGAATCAAAAACTTTTTTTATCAGTCCTGCAAAACTCAATTTGTCCAGCAAAATTAATATTAACACTGCTCAAATTTATCAATTCTACTTTTCCTGTAGAGGGTCACAGACCCTTTAGCCCAGAGGAAACTTGCTGGCAATGTCTGATTTGGCTTTCCATCTCCCCTAAGGGCTCTCAGCCTTCCTGAGAAATTAGGGGGAAATGACAACTTGTGTTGTAATTAAAGCAGTGTGATACAAAGTGGCAAAGAATCATTTACATACAATATGTGGTCTACCATACACAGTGTATAGTTAGCACATGAGCAGTATTGCTTTGGTTATATAAGGGTATTAGGGTATATGAGGTGGAGGGAATTTGGAATAAACAGACTTCATATTTTGACCATCCTTGCAGGTCTCAGCCTCATCATTCTTCCACCAAGACCAAGGAGTCCGTCTGGTCCTGAGATCTTCTAGCCCGGATCGTATATTTTGGCACCCTGCCATGGGGGCTTTATGATTTCCTTGGGATATAGACACAATAGGGCCACTTTTGAATCAAAGGGTATGCATGCTATTATAGCCCTTTAGGGCCCAATTTCAAATTACTCTACAAAATGTTTGGGTCATTTCACAACTCCACCAAAAAGATATTAGTGCCCCAGTTTTTTTTTCACATCCCCTCCAAATTTATCATTACATTTTCCTGTCCTCATAGAGGTGTGAGGTGATACCTCAAAGTTGTTTTAATTTGCAACGCCCAGATGGTGGAGTGTAGACATGACTCTGTGACCTCCTCTGACCTTTTCTGAAACCAACAGCAGATTAAGCCTTCAAACTGTTTCTGGAGTCAAAGCACTCCTAAATATTTAGAGTACAACACATTCCCAAAAGAAGTTTCCTTGTAAGAGCTTCAGAACAGGTCTGTTTCAGTCGGGCCGGGGAGAGTTTGCCAAGCTCAGACAGCAGCTTCAGGAGACAGGGCAGGAAGCCAGGCCAAGACTCAGAACATTTCTAAGCCCCTGGGAAGTTTCTGTGTGCCGCTTGGGCCACTCTGCCCTGGTTGTGGGCAGGTACTTGGCACATCTGCCTTTTGTAAAAGATAGATTGTAAACCACAGAGAACACAGTACCTAGCCTGATAGCCCAGCATTGGAAATCAATCAGCCAAATTGCCCCAGAGCAAATTAAAGCAGCTGTCACTCCTCTTCTTTAAAAAGGCCTCAAACTTAAAAAAAATGAATAAAAAGCAAAAAAAAATAACTGTCACCATAGACAGATTTTATGAAGAGAGAGAAGAAAAAACCTCAGATCCTAAGGCTCATAAAGGTAAAGCAACTCCAGAGGAAGACAAAAAGGGAGACATGACCTGGTCGCCATTTCATAAGGCTTTCCTGGAAGACTGCATAAAGAATCCCAAAAGAGAGTTAGAAGAAAAATGGGGAAATGAAATGAGATCATGGCAAGAAGGAATGGAAAAAGCATATAATGCTCTACAAAAGAAATATGAAAAAGACACCAATTAACGATAAACAAAATTGGTGAAATGGAAAAAGATTATGAACAATGCAATGAACAAATTGGCCAATTACAAAAGGAGTGAAAAAAGGTAACTGAAGAAAATAATACTTTAAAAATTAGAATTGAACAAATGGAAATGAATAAATCAATAAGACTTCAAGAATCAGTGAAACAAAAAAAAGAAAAGAAAAAAATAGAAGAAAATATGAAATATCTCCTAGGAAAAACAACTGACCTTAAAAATAGATCTAGGAGAAAAAAATCTAAGGATGATTGGACTTCCTGAAAGTCATGATGAAAAAAGAACCTAGGAACTATCTTCCAGGAAATCATGAAAGAAAAGTGCCCTGATGTTTTAGAATCAGAAGGCAAAATCACCATTGAAAGAACTCTCCAACTACCTTTTGAAAGAGACCCCAAAATTAAATCCCCAAGGAATATCGTGGCTAAATTTCAGGACTATTGCACTAAGGAAATGATATTCCAAGCAGTTAGAAAGAAACAATTCAAATATTGAAGAACTATAATTAGAATCAACCAGGATCTTTCAGCTTCCACATTAAAGGGTCAAAGAGACTGGAATCAGATATTCTTAAAGGCAAAGGAACTTGTATTACAACCAAGAATAAACTATCCAGCTAGAATGAGCATTATCTTCCAGGGAAGAAGATGGATATTTAATGATATAGGTGAATTCCACCTATTTCTAATGAAAAGACCAGTTCTGAACAAAAACTTTGACCTCCAAACACAGAACTTAAGCATAAAAAGATAAAAAGGAAAGAACTCTTGAGAACTATATTTCTACTATGCATATACTTAAAGCATGGAGGTATAATTTGATTTAACTTTGATAATATGAAAAAGAAACTAGAGGTGGAAGGAGTATCATACTGGAAAAACAGGAAAAAGGAGATAAGGTAACATACAAAAAAGATCATGTTGTTAGGACATAAAAACGGCAAAATGAAATGCAGAAAGGCAGAAATGGTAAAAGCATCTTTTTCAGATCCTTATACAATAAAAATCACATGCACTTTAAGGCCAGGGGAAAATATACCAAAAGTTAATTGGAAATTAAATAATGTAATCCTAAAGAATGAATGGCTAAAAGAGGAAATGATAGACACAATCAATAATTTAATCCTGGAGAATGACAATAATGAGACAACATACCAAAATTTATGGGATACGGCCAAAGTGGTTACAAGGAGTAATTTTATATCTCTAGGTGCTTATTTGCATAAAATAGAGAAAAGGAAGATCAGTTAATTGGGCTTACAATTTAAAAAGCTAGGAAAAGAACAAATTAAAAACCCTCCATTAAATACCAAATTGGAAATTCTAAAAATAAAAGGGGAGATTAATAAAATTGAAAATAAGAAAACTATAGAATTAATAAATAAAACTAAGAGTTGGTTTTATGAAAAAAAATAGTTACACCTTTAATTAATTTAATTAGAAAATCAAATTGTTAATCTTAAAAATGAAAAGGAAGAACTTTCCACCAATGAAGAGGAAATGAGAACAATAATAGTTACATTGCCCAACTTTATGCTAACAAATTTGAAAATCTAAATGAAATGGAAGAATATCTACAAAAATATAGATTACCCAGGATAACAGAAGAAATAAATTATTAAAATAACCCCATTTTAGAAAAAGAAATAGACCAAGCTATTAAAAAACTCCCTAAGAAAAATTCTCCAGGGCCAGATGGATTTACATATGAATTCTAACAAACATTCAAAGAACAATTAATTCCAATACTATATAAACTATTATAAGCAAATTATAGGATCATAGGTGAGTTTACCTCTCATACTTGTGGAGAAGGAAGGAATTTATGTCCAAAGAAGAATTGGAACTGGTAATTGAACACCAGATAGATAATTTTGATTGTATTAAGTTAAAAAGATTTTGTACAAACAAAACTAATGCAGACAAGATTAGGAGGGAAACAATAAATTGGGAAATAATCTTTACATTTAAGGGTTCTGATAAAGGCTTCATTTCTAAAATATATAGAGAATTGTATCATATTTATAAGAATTCAAGCCACTCTCCAATTGAGAAATGGTCAA